>JAASAY010000432.1:0-32393 GCA_014822085.1 Fusarium stilboides | reverse complement strand
GCCTTTGCCCCTCCCAAAAGACTTTCGAGTTTAGAACCTAACTTTATCAACTTACTGGTATCGTACAATCTCACTCAATTACCATGTTTTGCGTCTTGATTGAGATCAGTATCTGATTCGAGGCTTTCTAGCAACCTACCATAACCGGGTTTACCTCATTTCATCGCAAGGGAGCTGAGACCGAATGCCTATCTAATCGAAACCGACCGACAACTGGTGCTTTGGTATATGAGGTTATATTGAAGCTGAACGGGATTGCACAGCTTGCTGTTGAGTTACAAGTAAAACGGCAGACATCAAAGTGAGGCCGAGTGTGTAACCATCGGGAACCCTGATGGACTCAATGGCGAGGGGAATATTGAACTCTTTCCTGGCCACTTTGGCCCGCAGACTTACCCCTCCTCTCCTAGTACCAGCCCTTGGTATGTGGCTCGCGTGGATCCAAACTGTGTGAATTGTCTGTTGGCTCTCTATGTAAACTGCTTTCTGCCGCTCAGAGACCACCCGCTTCTATGACAACTAGTAAGTGCAGTTGCTAAATAGTACCAATCGTGTGCGCATTTCTCAAAGGAAACATGGAAGAAGGCTAGACTTGGGACCAGAAATGACTTTAAGAGTAAGACTCCCGAGTTTCCCCAGCCACAGGCCAACAACTCGAAGTGAAGGAATGGGCTATGATTGCCATTCACATCTAGCATACAGCGTGTAAAAACTTGAGAGGTTGGGTTTTTTGGTCTTGAACTAAACCTTGGGCTTTACTTCGGGACCACAAGGCCGTACTGACACAAAACGCGCCCAACCAAATGCCAGCAAGTCAGATTTAGCGGCTCCTCGATAAGTATATAGTCCGGGGAAGATTGCCACTAATTCTCATGCCGCCCAAACGCTCGGAATCGATACATGCCAATCGTCAACATGAAGTTTTTTTTACTCGCCGGCACATTCATCGCTGCGTTTCTCTCCGCTGACGCCTGTCCCATCCGTCCAAAGAACAGGCCATGCGTCAACATGATCAAGAACCCATCCTTTGAAAGCGAGTCCCCGAGTCCCTGGGTGACATCTGGCGACGGCATCACCATCTTGACCGACCCGGAGATTGCACGAACTGGTCAACGCTCAGCGTGAGTTATCTACCGATCGTTACCACTACCTAAGCTACTTCAATACTGATAAGTGCCATCAGTTTCTTCGAGGTCACCAACAGCAAGCAACGCCCCGAGGTATCTCAGCCCATCAAAGGCATCGAGAACGACAGGAACTACCAACTGGAGCTATACTTTACTATCTTGCAGGGTGCACCTTCCATTGATAACGTCTGCGAGCTCAAGATCCAGCTATATGGCGGTGGCACCTTTGCAGCCGTCATCATCCAGGAAGGTGTCCATACCCCGGAAACATATTATGAGCTTGAGTTTCCCTTCGGTGGTTCGCAGGGCTCTAGTACCGACCTGGAGGTTATTGTTTCTTGTCAGAAGGATCCTCCGCAAGAGCTCAAGGTTGCGGTGGATGATTTCAGAATCGTCGAACAGCCGCTGGAAGATAGCGGGAATTAGAATGAAAGGATGACTTGGGAGGGTTGATTGATGATGCGGTACTAATGAGTTGATGTTTAAAGTAGAGTTGCTATTTTGAACTGAAACCGGTCGTAACGTGATCTGGATTTTACTTGCCAGTAATGCAAAGTCTCAGATTGTTCATCTGTCAGTGGTAGCTTGAGGCCGCGTTGCCTGTCAAATTAAAGGAAGTTTATGTACTACGTAGTCTTGATTGATGACTTGTACCGATTCAAGCCCTTTACCTTTTCTTTGATTCTTTGACTAGGAATACTTGAATTGGTAGTATATGGAACAACAAGGCGGCCAGGGTACAAGCCCGTAGGAGCTCTATGACTCGGCCCAGTGGTTCTATGAGGGCTTAGTATGGAAAACTTACAGTCAGGTCAAGTCCACTCAACGTAAGACCATCGGTGCTGGCTCAGGACTACTACAGCACGCACCGCAATAGACGTTGTATAGGCGAAACTTATCCTCGTGAAAAACACAGTACGAGAGGAAGAGAACGACCGCATCATAATCCACAAGCACACAAACTGCCCATCCCTTCACTAAGCGAGAGCGTAATCGAGATACAAATACAAAGTTCTACACTACTCAGCAGGTTGCCAGACGATATTCTGGGCACAGGCGGTGTTGCGTCGTGATGAAGTTGCAGCTGTCGGAGATTGTTCCATTATCCCAGATGGAGGCAACGATGGGTTGAGCAGGGCTTAACAGCGTTTTCCGATGCTGCAGCAATAAGTAGTTAGCACCTGCAGCAGGGTTTCTACCTGCAACTGGAGCTGGCAGACACTTCTACTAAGCTCGGTAAACATGATCATCACATAGAAATATGAGGTGCGAATCTAGTTACAAGGGAGTGTTTAAATAATTCAAGGCTGGCTACCTTAGAATCCTCTTTTATCAAGGGATCTGTCAATCGGAGACTCCTTAACAGGTCATAATGGTGCTGGCCCTTGTACCCGACTTCTCACTCGTATACTAGTGAGCGAAAAATAATCCCAGAGATAAGTCAACTCTGGTCTTTCTCGATGCTATGGTTGAGTTTCATGGAATATTATCTTAGCGGTGCTAAACTCTCGATAAATGTTACCAGGCCATATACATGAGTCACGACTAATAATATCTGCCTGCATATTAACTGCAATGCGAAGCTCTCACATGAAGACAGTGGATATTGGCCCGTTTTTTCTGTAGGTAACCTAGCGATACCTCGCAAGATTTTAGCTCCATGCAAGTCAAAACTCCCGCAAGGCATTGAGTGTCTACAAGTAGGAAGCGTGAGCCACCGTTGGTCGTTTAGGAAGGACAACTAACAAATGGCATTCAAGGCTTTTAAGTCTGTTGCGCAAATTTGGTAGAGCAGCGTTCGATGAGCGGTGCTGAACTATATCCACCTGGTCGAATCTTGTATCTTCATCGGGCCACGCGAATCCAAAGGATTTCCCTTGACCCCTGTCTTACCGTATGACTCAGCCTGCCTAAATCTTATCTCCACTATATAAAGACTATCTACAACTCAAGAATTTGGCTTAGTTTCTTTTTCTCCCAAAGACTTATACTGCCTGCGGCATGACCTTACTCCTAGATTATCCCCCAGAGATTATTGACTGCATCCTGCAGTGGGTTACCCCCAAAGACCTCTATGTATTATGCCTCGTCAGCAAGCCCTTCTGCATCATCGCCCAGCCTCGGCTATACGCCAAAATTGATTGGGAGTGGAGCACCGAAGTACCTCCCGTGGATTTGCTGCTCCGCAGCCTGGTCGAGAAACCTGATATGGGTGACTGGGTCCAAGCCGTCATCTTGAAGGGCATAGATATCTACTGGGGGTGGTGTCCCACGCCAGCCACGACGCACTTCGATGAGAGCGGTGTTGACAAATTGGTGGCTTTCGTCAAATCCAGAGGGTTGCCACGGAGGTACGCCAACGACTGGATCAGGGCGCTACGCTGCTCTAGAAGTAGTATGAAGATGGATGCGTACATTGCGTGCTTGCTGGCTATGCTCCCAAACCTCAAAAATCTCAGGCTCGAGCCCGCCTTTACCTATCGCTGTAAACTCTCGAGCAGGATGTTTAGAGCGGCACTCTCAGTTTTTCCCCGGCAACACAGACCTAACCTTCCCCAGTTTGAGCAGCTTCAACATGTTACACATCTACGCCGGATCGCCTCCACCCCAAGTGATAAACCTAAGGGTGTAGATATCCTTACGCCCTTCTTCTATCTGCCGAGAGTGCATCGCCTCTCAGCTGGTGTCGACAATACTCCGTACTGGAGATGGCCGGAGCACAAGCCAACCCTCCACACACTTACTACACTGAACCTTGCCTCGGTCCATGCCCGGCATCTTGGCACGATCCTTTCCGAGGCGAGAAACCTCAGAAGCCTTGGGTGGGACTGGCGCGACTGGCCAAAAGGATCGTCCACGCCCAGAGAGATCCACTGGGTCGACCTGGACGAGATAATGGCTGCGCTTCAGCATGTCCAGAAGACCCTCATCGAAGTCAGAATCTCAGGCTCATCCAAGTGGGAAGGCTTCATCCGCACACGAGTGCGAGTAAGCGGTAGCCTCAAGGGCCTGGCAGCTTTTGAAAGGCTAAAGACTGCCGAACTCCTGCTAGCATTCTTGGCCGGCATTGTCGGCCACAAGCCCTCTGACTCGCCAGCGCTTATCCACGAAAGCTTACCCGCAACGGTCACACACGTTGCTCTAAACGACGACTTTAGCAGACCGGGCGACTGGCAAGGCAATTCCCAGCTAGAGGCCCTTGTTTTGTGGATGGGTAATGTGAGAACGGCGACGCCACGCCTCCAAAGACTCGAGTGGGTGACCATGATGAAGGAGACAGTACGGGAATGGCACGACAATCCTGGGTTAGAGGCAGGACTGTTGGCTGCGTGTAGCGGCGCTGCAGTCAATGTTCAGATTGTTCAACGTCCCACCAATCTGAGGGACAGGGGCTTTATATGGGACCAGCGACTGTGGCATCAGGCGCCCAGCCCGAGCTATTGGTGAGGCTGTGAAACTGGCAACATCTAACCTTGGATAAAGCATGCCAGCATAAGAATTAGTTGGCCACCCGGTGGTCTAAGCTACTCGTCGCTAGGGCAGGGTGGGATGTCCCAAAAACTGATCCCTCAGAGATCTGAGAGATCCCAACTGATGAAGACTCATACTCACCGACCGGTGAATAAGATTTGGTGAATCCCGTCGCACTCATCTGGCTGGAATCTCTTCATTTGCGTTATCGTCTTTGAATGGAGTATTTGGCTTATCTATCTAAGAATTAACGTGAACTATGTAAGGGGGCAACCATCGAGGTCTGCTTTTAACTATGGTAAAAAACACGGTGAATTAACGTGAACATATGCTGTTATTGCCATAGGGACTGAACTGATGCTTGATCTCAACTCATTTCAACTAGTTAGACGACGCCTATGGTATCCTGCTCATCCCGAGATACGCGCATCTCATTCCCAAAGCAAGGCAGCTCCAGCCTAGCTAGTCGAGCTTCACTCAAGCCTTCTCGACAACTTCTTTCTCCTGAACCTTCGCCGTCAAATACTTTGGCTCCTCGAGCCACGCGGCGACGGTGATCTCGTCATCGGTCTGTGTGTAGCTGAAATGGGCCTTTTCAGCTGACATATGCAATTTTTCTGGATATTGAAGCGTTAAGCCACTATGAGAGATACTTTTTTCTTCTGGGGGGAGATCCTATATCAGTGTGTCAAACAGTAGATACCCAGTTCATGAGTGACTGATGAGCGAAATTGCATTCTAATCTCCGATAATCTATCTGCATGTAACTCTATGCTACCTGCAACTCTTCCAGCTAAAGCCATCTCAGAACCTTAAATGAGGGTAATTGTATCGTCAAACTTGTCCTTATCATCAATCCAAGGGCACTCAGTACGCTCTGCCTTGTGACCCGGGGACGCGAAACCAACTTCTCCGAGGCCCGCCCTTCGATATTGACCAGAGCCTTTTTCAATCTCCTGTAACAGGAGGAAAATTTTATAAGGTGGCTGGCCAGCTGGCCACATTGGGTATCCATATCCTGTGGGACGCGGTCCCTGGCCAAACGCTACCAGGTCAAATGCGTAATATTCTTCTGGCTCCATGTGGTCGTTGGAGTCAAAGACATAGGTCATTGTGAACTTTGACCGGGGCAAGAACTCGTCGAGAAGCTTGACATTGTACAAAGACCCCTTTAGCGTAATCGACCCCGATACATGGGATGTCGATATGTCAATTTGGACATCTGAAGACACTGGAACTGTCAGCGGAACGAGCTTCCCGCCTCTGTGCAGCCACTCGAAGGATACCGGGCCCTTGATCTTCATCCACGTCCAAGAAGGAAGCACAGACTCTTCACTGATGCGAGACCCAGCTTGCCAACAAAGACTCGCTCCAAGCTGCTCTCCCCACAAGATGCCACCGACAGAGCCGCTGTTGAGCAGATGCTCCATGAACTTGGAGAACCCCCAAAAAGCCGCCATCCGATCAGTTTCTTTGGAGAAACCCTTCTGAGTATAGGATTCGACTTGCTGCCACCAGACTCGGAGGGCCTCTGACGGTGAATCAAGTGGAGTTTCTAAGAGCTCTTTCTTTGTCTCTTGACGGTCCCGTATACTTTGCCAACCTGGCAGACTAATAGGCATCTCTTCAGCTGGGTCTGCCTCCAGAGTGTACCGGCACAGGCACTCCCAGTGCAGCATGTTCTTCCCAAAGTAGAGTATCCGGGGACTGAGGAAGTGCTCTTGTACGACCCAGCCCCGAGATTGGAGCATCCCGTTGAAATCGACATGTTTCTGCTCCTCGTGCAGTAGCCAGTGTCGCAGCAAGACGTCGCAGTATATGACGCCAGATTCATATGTCTCGCGACTGTTCTTCTTTTTCCAGAGTTTAATGGGTAGTGGGCACATTGTTTGGGCATCTCGAGGCTGATATAGTGCCTGTGCAGTGCTCTCGGTGAGTAGCCCTGACATGGTCAATTCAGCGTGAGAGCAAATTGCATGCATGTTTGAGACCTCTCGAGCCCAATCCTGGCTGTCATCTTGAACAATACAGACGGCATCGATCCAGATATACTCCAACCCAAGCTTTCTAGTAGCTAATATGGCATCTTTGAAAGTAGGTGGGAACTTCTCAATAGGAATACCTCTCATGTATTCCTCTCGATTGGCCTTGGTTGTTTCGATCGCACTTTCTGGCTGTCCTTTGATGTAGGACAGAGCCACGTAGAGCATAGAGTCAGTCACCTGCTCAATCAAGACAGGATCCTTCTCCTTATCTCCAACGTATAGCAACCTTGCGGGTCGTTCTCTGTCGCCTGATACCTGCACCGCTTGTGCAAACTGTTGGCATACCAAATGCTGAGGGGATGATTTGCAAGTGTCAAGCCACTATTTAGCCGTCGTTAGATCTTGCTCAGACCCAGTTCCTGAATCACTACCACTGGAAATGCTGGGATCGGGAAGGAGATTCACGTCGGCAGTGGCCTGCAAGATCGCCATCCATTTGCCTCGGCAATGAACTTCGATGTGGTAGCCAATGCAGAGCCAAATTCTTTCGTCTTTATCTGCTGCAGCTTCATCTGCGTTATACAGGGGAGCCTTCTTTTCTCCTTGCTCTTCACGCAGGTTATTATTGTTAAAGAGGTCTACTAGGAAGATGCAGAAAGGGCAGCCTTGATCAGCTGAGATTATGAGCTGTTCTCGATTTTCGTGTAGCTCGTACCAATGTCTGCTCTCTTCTTTCTCGTCCTCGGCGGCGTATCGTACCGTCGTCTGGAACTCTTTACAACCGTCGCACAAGTTTCGCGGGGGCACTTCCATCTCCATCTCTGCAATGCTGCGGAGCTGGGCAAAGAGATTTTCAGTGAGCCTCTCGGCCGCGGAGAAGACGACGTCCCGGGGCTTTTTGGCAGAAGGAACCAAAACGTCGACTTGGGATAGGGCAAAGAGATAAACGGGGCGGAGGTTAGCAGGCGGAAAGAGTTCTTCACTCGTGGCGATAGCGAGCAGCGCCCTCGCAGCTGTCTTCTGATCTGGCAATGGGGATGGCTTGGCTGACAGATGTTCTACGAAGTCCTTGTTGTAAGACAGCAAAATTGTCACGGCTCTTCGATCCTCAGCCAGGACAGCCAAGTCCAGCAGGCTCCATCCGTCTGGCGTGGTCCATGAGGCATCCGCTCCACCGTCAAGGAGTAGCTGTATGAGACTCAAGTTCCCATCTGCTAGAGCGATATGAAGAGGCAAGAGGCCTTGAATGCCTTGACTTTCACTGTTTGCATGATACCTAACTGTACTTTCAGCAGTGAGGGCATTCGCATCCGCTCCATGCTTGGTCAGAAAGGCAATGACATCTCGACGCTTAAAGTCAACAGCCTCATGGATAGGTGTCCGACCATATGCGTTCCGTATGTTTATGTCTGCTCCTGCATCGAGCAGGAACTTGGCTAAATCGAGGTTCTCAAGCCAAAGAGCTTGGTGCAATGGCGTGTTTCGAAGACACCATGCTTTCCACCACGAAGGCGGGCCTGGTACGCAGCAACCACTCGTTGGCACGGGCCGCTCCATTTGGTCTCTTGGCCAAGAAATGTTAAGGTCCATTCCGTCCTTGAGTGCTGCTACGATATGGACCGCAAAGGCCTTAGGACTTGACGTAGAGCGCCAGTATTCGTCTTGGGGCCAGGTCCATCGCTCGATATCTGACATGTTCTCCCAGTCGGGTGAGGCATTGTGGGTTATTGCCAGAGGGGGATGAAATGGTCTGGTATCTGGCTTGGATGATGATAACGCGAACGTTGGGTGAGGTTCGTCTGTTGGCTGAGCAGACTTCTCGTTCATCTGAGGAGGCCTCACCTATGGTTTGTTAAATAAGAAATTGTTAGGATCACAGCCGGCCATCATTTGGTTGATGGATTCCGTGAACCGTTTGTCCTTGGCTTTGAGCTCTGCGACGCATCCTTTGAGAACGGCTTCCATGGTGTAAGACAGCAACCTTAACGAGGAAGATGAAAGGAGGAAATATGTGTTTTGCCAAATTTGATACGAAGAGGCAGTGTTTTGTGATGAACAGTGCGCACTGTTGCCTAAGGTAAGGTGGTTTTTGGTTGTCAATCATGAAGCTGACGTGTGTCAAGTTTAGTGGGTGAAGGCAAAGATCAACCAATGGCATGAGGGTTAGTGGATGGTGATCAAGGATGCACTGTACAGAAACTCAGAAGTCTGCAAGGATGTTTTTACTAGGGGCAAGTTCACGATCGATCATATAACGCCGCGTTTGACACAGCTGTTAATGTATCGTATCTTCGAATCTTGACTACATTCCGTCTTCTTCTTTTTTACCTACTAGATGCCTAGTCCAGATCTTTATGTAAAGCGGAGATCTTCAATACTTCCAAGGTAAAAGGTCCGACCTGGGTGATCACAACCGAGCTCTTTGTTAGAAGACAAATCAGGAGCTCAGTAAGAAACAGCCACACGTGCGAACCTATTCCGCTAGAACAGAAATCCGTACTTCGATGCGAGGACAACACCACAAGGACAGTTTAATTTGGGGCCACCCAGATGTTCTAAGGGAGGTTTGGCATTCGCTCAATTCATTCACATGCCACGGAGTAGCAAGCCTGGCAATCAGCGCACACTCAATGACTGTGCCTGTCATCCCAGATTCTTCACCAAATCGGTTCCTAACAACGCCCCAATGCCATTCTCACCCGAGTCCTGATAGTAATAGACCTCTTTGGCAAATCCGCTTGGGCATTTAGGGCTGCATCCCAAGAAGCGAAACAAAATATCCGTTTTGGTATTGCGGCATACTATCAGAGTCGGCCGTCACAACCATCAACCTGTTTGGGCAGAGGGCAAATTCAGCAGGGCCATCCTTGGAGGTGTACTGGATTTGACCAGGTCTGTTCAACAGAGCATAGAAGTGGATGACGGTTTTGCGCAGCTCCCACTACTCTGGCTGCCAAGGTGTCATATGTTGAGGTAACCAGCGCTATCCCCATTTCCTGCAAAGACGACCTCGCCATTGGCGCCATTGGGCGTGAAGAGTCGAGGATACAAATCGGTCAGGTATTGTAGAGTCGGAATATGTATCGTAGTGGTATCAGTAGTTGAAGGAGCCAGTGTCTCGGCTGAAACAAGGCATGATCCTCATACTTTTTCAGCCTCTTCAGGCACAGTCCAATAGTGGACTCCAAGCGCTAACGGAGCGAGGAACGATTGGTTGACGGACACCTTTTACCGGCAATCTCCCCAAGCGGAAACGACCGAGCGTCTAGTCTAGGCAATAAATAAATAATCACGCTGTCACGATCAATTGTCACCGCCTCATTTCCGTACTCTCCCAGATCAACAGCAACATCATCAGCCATGAAGCTCACAACTGCCATCATTCCTCTCCTTGCCTCTCAGGCCGCGGCTCAGCTCATCGACATCCAGGTCGGCGACACTTCGAAGCTGAGGCTGATGCGTGAGGCCGCCGAAGCCGAAGCTCACGGCGACCACCAACGCGCCGAGGAACTCCGAGAGCAATTCCGCACTTCCATGTCAAAGACTTTAACCCAAGATATAGATCAGTGGAAGACAGAATGTAGCGTGAGCTCAACCTTTGAGGCTGAGATCTACACCGTACCTGATCCCATGCACGCCCCCAAGGAGATCGCCTGGGCCATGAACTACCTCGACGAATACTGGAAGACCGACGATGGCGGTGATCTCCCTTACCCTGGCGACTTTGATCGCTTCATGCACCCCGACGGATTCAGAGTCATGCGCGTCGACTACAAGGACCTGCCCTGGGCTGTTCGCAAGTACCGCGAGGAGCTTCTCAAAGAAGGCAAACAGATGGAGCGCAAGTTTATCGCTGAGCTTGATGGCAGCGCTTTCTTTGCGCCAGGTGTTATCACATGGTTGATGCCTCTTTTCGCTGGAAGCAAGGTCAAGCCTGGCCAGAACGCATGCGAGGGTATGTTATCCTGTTGACTAAAGTAGCCAGAGCTAATGGGACGTAGATGAGCTTGTCGACATCAACAACTATCACAAGAAGAGTAGCGCTGCCAGTGATGTAAAGTACTCCTTCGGGTATGGTAGCAGGGCGCAAATCGGCGACTTTGTCACAGTTGAGTTGAAGGCTGAGAAGGCTGAGAAGGCTGAGAAGGAAGATTCCAAGCAGGGATCTACACAGTCGGGGGTTGAGAAAGAGTTGGGGTGGGAGTTTGTGGAAGTTGTGGAGGAGGTTATGGAGGAAGTTGAGAAGGAAACTGGACAAGAAACTAGGGAGGGAACAGAGGGCGGTGAGCTGTAATCTGTGATCGTATGCTCTACGATGGATATCAGTTATTGCAGACCGACCTGAGGGAAAGTGGTCATGTTGATGATACTTGCACATGTTAAAATGATCGCAATGGAACGATATTTTCGGTGTGATAGCTGTTAATGAGACAGAACTAAACTAAGCCATTGATGGCTATGCCTAACAACCTCTACCTATCGCCTTTTAATGCGTGCAAAGTTTCTCACAGCTTTGCTCCCTGAGACTTTCTCCTCTCTCTCTCCCTGTCTCTCAGCTTGCGCCTCAAGATTTTTCCGGTAGGACTCTTGGGAATCGCCTCAACAAACTCGACTCCTCCCTTCAACCATTTATATCTTGCTTTGTGCTCCTCAACGTATTGCTGTATATCTCGCACAAGCTCTTGGTCAGACTGGGTGACGTTATTTGTCTTGACGATAAAAGCTTTGGGTGCCTCGCCAGCTCGTGCGTCGGGTACTTGAATAACTGCGCAGTCGCTTACAGCGGGATGAGTGAGGAGGTGAGCTTCAAGCTCTGCGGGTGCAACTTGATGGCCCTGTTCGCGCAAATCAGAAATAAATCTAAGCATTGATATAACGCGCACGGAAGTTTACCTTGACTTTTATAAGCTCTTTGACTCGATCAACAACGACAAAGTGCTCATTCCCCGTCTCAGACATGCGCACAAGCACCTCATCGCCGGTTCGAATCCAGCGACCGTCTTTATCCTCGAAGAAAGTCTCTGCAGTAGCTTTCGGGTTGTTGAAGTATCCTAGCGAGACAGTTGGGCTTTGAATGAGAAGTTCACCAGGAGTTTCATATTCGGTGATCTCAGTTCCCTCGGTGTCGACAATTTTGGCCTTGGCTGCTGGGAGTAGAGAACCGGTTGTGCCAACCTGGGTATCATGCTCGCTGCTTTGGATGAAAACAGTGGCTGTCTCAGTCATGCCTAAGAAGACTGTTAGTTACTGAAGCTCATCGCATCTTGGTGCGTCTCACCGTAACCTTGCCCTAATCGCCATCTGGGATAGAGCCCCAATAGATCGTCTACTGTTTCCTTTCCCAAAGGAGCAGCCCCAGTATACACGAATCGCACACTACTCAAGTCATATTTACGGCATACTTCCCTCTTGTCGAGGATTTGAATCACGATGGGAGGGACGATAGGAAGTTGCTCAATCTTGAAGCGGCTAACTGCACCAAGGAACGACTCAAATTCGAAGCGTGGCATAACGATGATTTCGTCTCCTCGATATGTGCCTAGGTGGGTGATAAGCATGAGTCCAAAGACGTGGCTGAACGGCAGGAGACCGAGCATGACTTGGGTATCGACCCCGTCGGCTTTGCGAGACACTGAGTCAAATGTGCATGTTTGGATGATGCCTGCGATAATGTTATAGTGGGATATCATGACGGGTTTCTTGTTGGCAGTTAGTGAGTGATATTTTGCAGTGCTTTTGAACTCACAGGCAAGCCAGAGGTGCCACTCGAGTACAGCAAATACGCCGCTTGACGGGCGCCTTGTCCTCGCGTCCATCGTAAAGGTGATAACTCGCCTAACTTCTTCCCTTCTTCAATGAGGTCCTCGATCGTTCTAAACCCGGTCGGGGCTGTCGCACCCGACATTGGGAGAATAAAGACATTGCTGCGCGGTATACCGACTGCGTTTGTAGCCTTGAGAGCCGTGTCCAGCAGATGAGCGCAAGTAAAGATGGCTTTAGCATGCGAGAGACGGAGTTGATGCTCAAGCTCTGGGGCTGACAGGGCAAGACTGGCCAGACTGGCGATGCCGTTCAGTCGATGAATAGAATGCGTAAGTGGGATGTAGTCAATCTATTCTGGTTCGTCAGGGGGTTCAGTTCGTCTCTTCTTCAATTACTGACCGTGTTGACAGAGAACACGGCAACTACTCGATCCCACTCAGAGCCAAGGTGAGGATCAAATCGGAGAATCTGGCCAATGCCTCGAGCAAGGTGGTCCTCGCGCAAGATCACCTCGGCAGCCGTGCGTGTCCTGCCGGTCAGACCGCATGTATAAGGATGTCGTGCTTTAGCAATTGGGTAACGGCCATACTCTTCTGAGCTCATGAGCTCAGCGGCAGTGATGGAGTCTGGAGGATCTAATACGTGTTAACCGATATTATGTTGCAAGAATCACTGGCACACACCTATCGGTAAGTCCGGAACCCATGATGGCGGATGAAAAACCATGGTAGCTACGGAAGTCAGCCGAAATACTGCAGATTGATGTCGCGATCTTAGTGACTTGATCTTGATCTGATAAGATCTTGGTGTCTCCGTCGGCTTCGCTTTGCGCCATTTTTTACGTGACCCCGCATCGGGTAATGTCTTGGCGATCTGCGGGGATTATTACGTCGTAGGCAGGATGATCAAGTAGTGGAGTTCTTGTGCCTGAGTTTTAATACATGCGGGTGACTGCATCGCTTGCCGGAAGATCCGGGATATCGTTGCTAGACGATTCATTAGAAGTTGTTAAGATACCAAAACGTCTTTGACGGTGAGTTTGATGCAAGGTGATTAATGGTAAAGACGAAATCACTGTATCATAATGGATCAAAGTCGGGTGTAACAGTTTGTGTTCTATACAGAGTTATGTACATCTAATCCACCCTCTATATCATTAAGATTATGTATCGCTGTAGTCCTCCTCTAGATGAATCTTCCCATCTATTCCGTCCAACTCATAAAGGTCCCAGCTTAAGGGAGAGCAGCAGGAGCGTACTTCTGGTCAGGCTTGACAACCTTGCCACCAGCGAGCTGCTTGTCGGTGTAGCTGGGGTAGATGATCTGCTTCTTGCTGCTGACAACAGAGACAGTGGTGAAGCCCTTGTCAGCACCGAACTGGCCGCTCCAGCCAGAGGTGATGGTGAAGGTGCCGCACTTGGCGGGGCCACCGTTGGCCTTGGAGGCGCCCTTGGCCTTGACGACGTACTTGCAAGGAGTAGCTGCGCCGCTGCCAGTGTTGATCTTGAAGTTCCAGGTGCAGGTGGTGTCAGCCTTGTCGCAGACGCGGTTGAGAGACTGGATGGTCCACTGGGGAGAGGCAGCCATCATGGAGACAGTGTCGGCGGCGGGAGCAGCAACAACGCCGGTGGCGGAGGCGAGAGCGATGAGGGCAGCGGTGAACTTCATTTTGATGGTTGGGGGTTTGTTTGAAAAGGTGAAGAGTGGTTGTTGGTTGGTGTTGAAGAGTGTTGTTTAGTAGTGAGAAGCTTGAGAAGATGAGTGTTGATGATGAGAAAAACGAATTGTCTTGGGTTGTCCTAGGAGTCTTTATAGAAATCTCAAAAGTATTAATAGATTCATGACTTCATAAGTTCGGCACATCGGCCTCGAACTGTTGAGGTCTGATGTCGCTGTCACCGAGTGCACATTCCGAGACATGATACTACCGTAAGACCAGTCGGTCAGATGAAGCCTCGCACTAGTCTGTGGTCCAGAACGATCTTCCCCCCATGACAGAATAACACACACACTGGCCGCATTAATCACAACCGCAAATATCAGGACTTTTTGCGCCCGCAAGCTCCAGCCCCTTCTAGACCTGGGGAACCCGATCTTCCTTCAGCGGGGGCTGAGAATTTAGCTCTTACAAGCTTAGTGTTGCACTTGTACGTCCAATCAGAAGCTTATTTATTCTTGGACACTGCCCCGTTCGGCTCTCCCTGCGGATGTGGTGCCCAAAGCGGCTAAGGCGATTCTCACAATACGAGGCGGATCTACAGGAACTATGCCCTTGCTACCCCTGCATATTATTTACTCCAGAACGATTTGGTCATAGTAACCTCGTAAAGCACAGTCGATCAGACGATCGTGTTCATCTATTATACTTCGGGCAATTTCACGACGTAATGCAAGCTCCTGTAGCTAGGCCCACGTGGACGGGTCCGGCATAGGGAAGAACCTTGAGGGAACTTTTGGCCTTTGCTGAAAATTGAGAGCCAGAGAGATCATTTCCTTGCTATACGGGAGATGATCCTGTAGATCAGTCGCAGTTAGATTAACGATGGATGATCAGACGGATGATTGTCTTTTGCGCTCCAATGGTCAAGGCAATCGAAAGAACGTAGAGGATACGTGACGTCGTGTAGAAAAGCCTAAAATTGAATCGACCGATGCAACACATTCTTTACTCAATTGCATTTGTCGCCGTTATGCGATTAACTCTATAATATGACTTTGCAGTGTTGAATGCTATCAATCATGCTTGGCGCCCAGGCCATACTCAAGTGCCGTTATTTACCTGCACTATCCTTTAGCAGATAGCATACCGCGCATGATTTGAGTACATAAACATTCTAATATTTGATATGAGAAATAGAATGAGAGTGCAATTGCGGAGCATCCCACCATAGAAAGTCTTCCGTCTTGAGAAAAATTTGCTTCGTGTAGGGTAAGGTTTTGGCTATGCAGATCTTCATTCCAGACACTCGATCTTCGGAGCCGATTTGACGGCCTTTAGAAGCGCCACTCAGAACGTAAAGTTCTTGAATGCCTGATTTGAGTTTGAACTAATGTGTTGACGTTGTGGCGTCAATTTCCTTCTATTTACACGCGCTATACGATCAATCCGAGTTATTGACAATGGTGCGACCTCCCAGAGTTTCAACAGACTAGCTGCATAAGCGGAGCAAGTTCCAACTCTGGAGAATATCTAGCCTAGTATTCTTAGATATCGCGAATTATTAGTTTGTTGAGTTACCTGTCATAATCCCCACTATAGGAAGTTCAAAATCACAAGTAGCACCATCTCGGTTGCGCCTGCAATAATCTTTGGGGTGCTGAGGAGTAGTAGAATAATATAGTAGGTATGAGATCCGTGGTAGGTGATAGTACTACTAATGCAAAGTGGAACGAAGAAGAAAAAAAGAAGAACATATAAAGCTTCTGGGTCACTTGTTTACCTTCAAGAACATTGGAAGTCACATAAGCCTGAAGTGCAGCCAGTGACCCATATGCATTGCAAATGCCGGCTTACTTCCGGTGTTTGAGGCCAATAAATACCGTGGTCAGCACTGATTTGGCTCGCTGCAGAACATAATTCGTTTGCCTTTATCTTTCTTATCGCTATTGGTTTGCCTTACCACTGTCTGACAACGCAGAGCGACATGGGGGTTGAAACGTGCGGGGTTGAAGGAATGATTGGATGAGAAAAAGTGCCCTCAAGCTTCGTATGACATGTTACATAAAAAGGCAACGAGGCTAAGCAGTTCGCCCGTGTATTGAAAATCATAGATGCTCTTTTGTCACCCAGCCTGAGTCAAACACTTACACAATTTATCTCATGCTCTCTTATGTGCGATAACTAGTTCGACAGTGATGAGACTCGCTATGAACAGTGACCAAGGTCTGAAGCATGAGGAAATTTCCCATCCGGACTCGGACCATATCGTCGACATCACAAACGCTTACAACAAAACTTCAGCGGTTATTCCCAACGGAACCCTGCTAGGGGACATTTTCTGCATCCAAGAGAAGATCGAATCTGTCAATCACGCAGATGTGTATCACGTGAAAGTTCTGGCTAACGCCGCCTTGGACGCTACTATCGATTATCAAGCGCGCGCATTTCAACTTGACGGCCTTTCACCACAGCTTAAAGCATACAGAGATCGAGCAATCAGACGGTTGTCTGGCAGATCTGTTCTCCGTATCGTTTGGCGAGGTCTTCATGTTGTCGTATACAAGACGGGAGACCCGGTCGAGGACGGCCATGATCAAGCGAAAGCCGGAGTACCCATTGGCTCATTATTCTCCTTGCAGGCGTCTCCGAAGAAGGCCAAGATAAAAACAACTCGGAAGCAAGAGTCAGACCGACTGAGACAGAAATCTCGCCGACAGAGGAAACGCGAAAGGGAGCAGGTAGCCGAGAGCCCCGGAAACAATAGCGAACCTCTCGGAGAACCGGCTCAAGATAGGTCACCAGCTGGATCAACTATTCCGATGGAAGTCAACGAGAATGACTTCGTCTTTTTTGAGATGCTGCAGCTCTTGAATGATTCCAAGGCCCAACAAAAGCTCTCCAGTTCTGCTAGGTTAGCAGTCGAAGGATATCTAGCAGCAAAAGACAAACAAGTTACACTCGAGGATGAAGATGCGTTAGCGGATCTTATTGCTATCAAGGAACGTGAGATTGTATATCTGCGTCGTCAACACAACAAGTTCACGCCAGTTATAGAGAACTGGACTGCGTACTTGAGGGATGTTTGGCCTTCCAATGGAGAAAATATTCGGCGACTAATCTCATCGGTCAATTATTCGGAACAGCTCCAACAAAAGATGGCTTTCGTAAATCGATGGGGAATCCTCAAGCCGGGTTTCGATGCTTTACCTCATCTCATTGCAGCATCGGAGGACAAGGTGCGTGTGATGAAGACAAAGCTAGCTGCTTCTCGCCAGGCTAGAGAGGAACGAGACATGAGACAGACAGCAAAGCATGAGCAAAAGAGATTGACAAAAAGGATAAAAAATTACAGAAATTGGATTCATGAGGTGATACCTGGAACGGCACTTTATGCGGATATGGTGAGGGAGCTCGAATCAGTTGAAGAGCAACTGAGAAAAATGAATGGGTAATCTAAGTCGAGCAGTGTATGGTATGAACCTTGTAGTTTGTTATTCCATTTCAGCAGGGGGATTCTAGGTCACTTTTCTTTGAGTCAAGTCCGTTGACGAGGGTTCGCCTTTTGATGTTCGATAAGGGAAACAAGGAACAAAAATCTAGCAGGTCAATTTTCAGAACTAAAGAAACAGGTAGGTCCAACAACGTAGTTGCCATGAAGAGCAACTCCTCTCTGTAGTACAGGACTACAAAAATCCAAGTATCCTCCTTGTTGGACCTGAACGTATGATCAATAAACAGATTTCGATGCCTTTTTTTTTCCTTTTCTTTTTCGAATCAACATAAGAAAATTGTGTCGAAAAGGTCAGCATTTCCTGCTGCCATCATACAAGAAGTCTCACTTCTTGGGTCTTTCGGGCTCCTGAAATCTTTGTCGGTTCAGCCATCGGCGAATGACTTGCCTGGGTCTTCACGACCTCCCCACCCGCTGGCAGGCGAAGTACTCTGGTCCAGATTGGCTGATGTTGATCATTCAACGAATAACAAATAGGTTCGACTCTCCACGCTACACCGAGACTTCTTCATATTCCTTCCTCAACACTGACTCGGTAGATGATGAATGACTACATGGGGAGGCTGATCGACTGGGACGCAAACCTCGCAACGTAGTCTCCTCAACATCGCTACTCAAAACTTGTCCTTTTCTTAGCTGCTGCTGCTGGTTGTTAGTTCTCTGTTTGTCGCTTGGTCCTTCTTGGGCCGACCACGTGGACGCGACTTGCCACATTTCTCAAAATGGCCAGACGCATCCCCGTATCGTTGGAAAGAATCTCCGCACAAGCACACGTATTGGCCAGTGTATGCATGGCACTTGTGCGATTTGATATGTGTACGAAGACGATCAGTTCGTAAAAAGGGTTCCCCACAACGACATCGGTATCTCTCCTTAGAATGGGTTGCGCTCCGCAAATGCCGTTCAAAGTCGACTCTACGGGCAAATATCTGATGATGATCCTGCCCGCAATGATAGGATCCTCGGCTATGCGAGTGTTTGTAATGATCGCTGCAGTAGTCAAATTCGTTAGTAGATTCGTTGGTAGATAAACGGGGACAAGATACTTACGCAAGCGTGGAGGTTTTATTGAAAGCCACAGAACATAGCTCGCAACTGTATCGTGGTTGGAGCTGTCGTGGAGTGGCTGGGAGGCTGACGGTCGCGAGTGTTGACGGAGATTGCGACAGATCGGAGAGGTCGTGAGGGGAACACAGTGGCAATTGTATGTAGTCGTCCAGAGGATCAGAGAAGAACGATGAAGGTGAAACAGTAGCAGATTGAGAAGTTAACAAATTTTGAGGAGAGTCATAACCCCCAGAATATCCAAGAGAGACGTCGCAGTCGACAACGCTTGGCGAAGGATCGCGCAAAGTGTCGTACGGTTTGGAGGTCTCTAGTTGGTAATCTAGGAAGGCCGTGATAGAAGGGACATTGTAGAGGTCTCAGCATAGGTCGTAGTCGCCGAACCCGCAATGCTCTAAGTGATGATCATGTTGGTTACTCTGTATGTTGAGAGCGCCGGAATGTCCGGCGCCTCAACTACAGGGTCACGTTGTGGAAAACGGTGTCGGCTCAGAGGAGCATTCGTGACGATCAGGGATGACTGGTACTGGGACACAAAGCTGTTAGCTCAAGATAACCCTGGTGATAAGGTTAAACAAAATAGACGAGTATACTTAGCGGTGGTCAAGGGCACAAAGGCAGCCCGGACGTGGCTGCAGGCAGCAAGTCCTCAAGCATGAAGCTCGCGCAGAGATGAGTGCGAGGGTAAAGAACGGAGAGGAGAAAAGAAAAATGAGAGAGAGGGAAAAAACCAGGCTGGGAGGGCGGCACGAGGATTATTACCCAACAGTCCAAGTCAGACACCCTCTGCTGGAGGTGCCAAGTCAGCACAGCTCAAAGAAACATCTCCGCAGTGGCTGATGATACGTCACGAGGATAGAGGGCATTTTTTCTGATTGGTTGTCAGCCAACTTCGGTTCTCCATTCAAGGCTGAATGCATGTGAGGGCACTTTTTCTTATTCGATCTTTTCGCACCCCTGCATAGTTAATCTGAAGTCGCCAATAATATGAACTCTTCTGATTCGTCACCCGGTCTTTTGACTGTGGCTCCCCGTTAGCAACGCTTCAGGACTTTCCGAGCCGAGCAGTTCTTCCACTAACAGGGAAACGGACCTGATTTGGCTAGCATTTAGACATTAATGCGTCATAATGCCTCTCATATATGCAGTATCATGAGTGAGTTCATCAGGACCAGCGGTGTCCAGATGGGCACTTTTTCTAAATGGCTAGATTCGTCAGCTTGCTTGACTATCCATGAAAAGTGTCCTGTGGCACCCAATTGCAAAAAGTGCCCTTCAGAAGATCTTTCGACGGCGCAAAAAACCGAACAGCCTCCCTCGTTGGACGGACCAATCTAAAAAAGTGCCCTGCTCGCAAAAGATGTCTTCCTTGCTGCAAGAGGCTTTAGACCATGTCGACGAAGAGCCTCGACGCTGCCAACTTCGAGGTCTCTAGTTGCAAAAACTGGTCGAAAGCAAATACTTAAGGTGGTCTTTGCCGCTGTTGATGTTCTTTTGTTCTCACCATAGCTGCAAGGACTTCCATCGCAATCATTCCGAAGTATACCAACATCATCTTGGGTCCCTTTCGACTACTTTATATGAATGAAAAAGGCCAAATGGAGAAAGCAACCTCGAAAGGTCAGTATATATATATATATATATGATTGATAATACAATGGCTCTTTGCTAACTGAGAAGAACAGACACACTTGTACATGGTGTCACAAGCTATCAGATATTTCGCTGGGTCACAGCACCCACGAAAGAGGATCCTTGGAGTCCAAGCTCAAGCAAGGCTATCTCTGAGAAGGTGGAAATCGATTTCAATATCGCCTACCCTCAAGGGCGAGATCAGAGCGTCCAGGCCGAAGCGGGCTCGGTTGCCTATCAGAATGAGACTTAACATATCCCATAAATAAGTCCAACAACTAAGCATATTTGGACATCGCAAGATACTATATATATCTAGGAAACATGAACTAGTGCCTTAATCTAACTTAGTGATCATAGGGCTTAACATAGCTATCTATTCCTTCTCCTCCAGGACCGTCTAGGAGTGACCATGTTCCGCTCCAACTCTCCAGTTGGACTTTTCGGAATATGTCAGGGTGAGATTAGATTATCTAATTCAACATTGTTGTGGCCTTGTTATTGATCCTTTCGATACGCAAGTTCAATGTATTCGCCCATTCGCTTCCGTAAACCTGGCAGCACTCCATCTAAAACTTCTGTCAGCTACTTGCATGGTGAGAGCAATCATATTGAGCTTACCGATAATCAAGCATGTAAACTTGAGAACAACAGGAAGCCAAACGCAAACAGCAATCAGTTGTCCAAATCCCCAGTTGGAGATCGCGATTCCACTCTCCTTGCCACGTTGGTCACCGCTCAGCAATTTCATGAAAGCGGTGAACTCGTATACTCCAATTATTCCCATGACGATAGTGATGACCTCCATTACCACCCAGAAAGCTTCGATTAGAACCAATACGTACGTTTTCCTGGAGAAAGACTGAAGATGTGGAGGTAGGTGACTTGACCAGCCCTTGGCTTTCTGAGAGACCCAATTGTCTCGACAAAAGAATTGCACTTTCGCAACATTGACTACCCAGTCAAGAATAAGGAATGCCATAATAACGTGAATAGGTGCCTGATTCTTCGAGTGGAATTTGAAGAAACTTTCAGCTTCATGATCCAGATAATATAGATCTTTATCCAAAGCGGAAATTTCCTTGGTGGTCTTTTGAATGTTTGGCAAAACGTCCTTGGTATAGGTAGCATTCCACAATTAGCTAGACCCCTAGTTTCTCGAAAGTGCTCTAGCAGCGAGTCATCGTCCACAACTTGAGGCTGAACTATTACGAGAACCAAGATCCAATTAACCAAGACCAATAGTAGGGTGTACCACCAGCGTTGGCTTGTGTTGTGGAGGACCAGTTGAACGAGAAGCAGTGGGTACATCCCAGCCGAGACCATGCCTCTGAGCGTAAGATTATTAGTGAGCCATGAGAGGAGTGAGCTGAGGTTGCCAAGCCCGGTTGTACCAGATCGAGAGAATGTGACGATAGTAGCTATAGAGATGGTGGCCAGAAACACAGCTTGCGCTTCCTGAAGATCGATCAGAGTGGATCCGACTGCAGCACCGAAGTTGCTTCTCGAGATTCGTTTCTGGTAGCGAACTGCCCCCTCAATAGCCTTAGTAGGCCCTTTCAAGGGGAGGAAGGATATCAACGTGATGTTTCTAACCCAAGTCTTGGTGATTTTGTACGAGAGACCAAAGAGCAGCACAATGGCGAATTGGATAAAGTACGCCGCAATGATCTGTCGAGTCGTCAGTAAATACAGTGTTTAGTTAAAAACCAAACTCACACCAGGCCCTGCAATATCATAGTCAACACCAGGATCGGCTTTGAAACAGTAGTTTTGGCTCATAATTAAGCCTAAATCGAGAATTGTCTTATGTGTGACAGTACGATCTTGGTAGTTCCATAGTTTTGGTGGACAGCCTCCAAACTTTGAATCAGAGCAGGATTGGAGCGCACATTTACTGTACTTTCGAAGAACCCCCAGATTTTTGAACTCATTCAGCGGACCAACCTTGAAGTCATCCCTGAGTTTTCTTATCGACTCATTACTGACCGTATCTGGCGCACCCTCGCCCGTAGTCATCATAGCGACTGTCGCTATAGTGAGGCAGTTCCAAAGCGTCTTGGGTGTATCAAACATGGTGGTAGCGTGTTCGCATGCTTTTTTGCAATTGGGCTCGTTGTCTCCGATGATGCGTCCGTTGTTCATAATTCGTGCAGGGATATCAGGACTGTTGACGATGGGAGCTATGTGGTAGAACCAGGCTGCTTCCCATGCCTGCCATGTTGCTGAGAGGTGAAATTGCGGGAAAGGGTCGCGTTCAGCGGGATATTCATCGGTGAAGTTGAACTCTCTCTTGTCGCCATCTTGTTCGGAGTCGGTCTTTAGAGGGTTTGGATTGGCAGGTAAAAGAAATATTGAGGATGGTTGGAAGGATGAATATGGCGCCTTCAGTGTATTCAAGAATCTTATGGCCCCAACCGTCATCAGCAGATAGATCAGCACCTTGGCCGACGTCCTACCTGCACTGTCAGCTTCGGTGTATGTCAGGATCAACGAAACATCTTGACCTGGTTGGACGGCACAGCGCTGCCAAGCATGCAGCCTCGCCCAGTTGCTGAGGGGTTTGAAGGGACGGATCACATTGGATGCAGTACCCGCAAAATGAACCACTCTTTATTAGCACCTGAATTTATTTTAAATCATTTCTCAAGTCCACTAGCGGTATCTAGAATTGATGCTTATAAACCAACTTCTTACGAATTGTAAGAATTAGACACTTTCATTTAGCAGTTGACAACGCCACACATTCTGTACCCTTTGAAACGTGACGAGCATTCTAAGTTACTGTATCAAATCCCTCGAAGACTGAGGAGTTTGCAGTCAAACAAATTCTAGTATGGCAGCTACTCAGTTCTATATCTCCATTTCGCACGTCGATGAAGACCAATGTCACCAGACGACAAAGCCAACCACATGCCGTACAGTCCTCCTATCGGCCACTTTCCCATCAATGACAAATCCCACTGATATTCATTCTTCTCTTTAGATAGCCCGCCGACCTTTCTCACCTTGTCGTATACCGTCGGCAGAGTCGTCGCAAAGTAGCGTTCCCTTAGAGCCTGGTACCATGGACGGTCGTACAGGTCCCAGAATCCCTCCTCAGTATAGTATGTGTGTGCATACAGCCACTTTCTTCCACCAAGTTCCGCAAGCTTCTTCTCCAGAGCACGGTTCTTGCCGACGAATTCTTCTGGGTGTGAAGGCCCCCAACCCCATACACCGATGTTGAGCATAGGCTGAGATATGCGGGTCTGCGCTTGAACCTCCTCCCCGAATGTTTTGCTGTTATTTGTGACAGGATGAAAAGTTGGCATTCTGCTGCTTTTCAGGGGACATAACCATAGTGGCCAGATTCCAAGTTCGCTGTCTTCCCAATAGATGAACTCTTCAGCCGTGTCGTAAGGTAGAGCTAGATCCTGGACCACAAACTGCTCAGAAATCTGGCTGGCATGAAGAGCATGATAGAGTGTTCTGGTATGAGAGTAGTCGTCCAAAAGCCAGCGGAAGAATTTATTGAATGGGATATACTTGAAGTAGGTGTAGCCCTGGCGTCCGACCCAAAAGGCAGCTCTGTCGTAGCGAAACAGATACTCGCCGAGGGGTATATACTCTGTAACCGTCGATGAAGAGAGCAGATGTTTCGTCGTGTCTAGTACGTGAAGATAATACCATGGGTCTCCAGCATTACTAAACGATCGTATGGGGGAATCGGCGGGCTTGGAGTTGGTCAGCTGGCCCGTGATAACGACGCCATGGGCTTTCGAAAAGATGATTCCATCGACATAGTCGACGCCAAAGTTGTCGTAACACTTTTTCGTCTCAGAAATTGCTGCAGCAACGCTCCCGACCCGTTGGTATGTCGTCTTAACAAACTTTTGCGCCTCAATAAGACGCACCTCCAGTAACGTCGTGATGCCCAACGTACCGGCAGCACCTGCAGCCCCATGAAACAAATCCTCACGCTCCCCTCGTGAAGCTCTGATAATATCACCGTTCCCGAGGATCATTTCCACAAAATTAACTGTCTCATTGAAGAATCCATGTCGAAATGAGCTGCTTTCTCCAGACGTCCCAGAAAACCCGCCTCCTGTAGTGATTCCCGGGAACTCCATCACAACAGGTGGTATGAGACCGAATGGCATCGTAGCTTCGACTAAGCGATCCATGGGTACATTTGGCTCCACGAGACAAGTCCCCCGCTCGACGTCGACAGCGATAACGTGGGATAACATGCTGATATCGACGATTCTCGAGTTGGATGTATGGCGAGGACGAGTACTGCTTGACGAGCCGTGGAATATCCGATACGATTGGCCGAGTTTGTAGAAGTTGCGGATCGTCTCGGCGACGTCTTCTACAACTTTGGCGTGCCGTTCCATTGCCTCACACTTTACTCGCTTGCTGCGAAACTAAAGGAAGGATATGCTTTGATGAAAGTTTGTAGTAGAAAATACTATCCGGGCATTCATGTATTCTTGGAAAAGTCATTACCTCTCGTTGTACAGCGTAGAAATACTTGCACAAAGATCATTCGGGTCCATCATCTGCAATGATCGGAAAAGTGCTCGCCTATGACTAGTAGAAGCGTCAGTTAAACAAGCCTGTTTCATTGGAAAACTTTCTTGGATTATCTGAGACAGCGGAAGAAAATGAATTTGCGGTGAGGATGATTGCAGGAGATCTCGCGTACAGGAGTGTTTGTTTGGCGTATGTGTAACGCCTCAATGCACGTTCCCGGGCGAGTTTGACCATAAGAGAATTGCCGTCAATTGGTGCGCAGGGTCTTCAATAAAACGGAATTGTATGTGATAACTGTATAACAAATGTCGAGTCTATCAAAGTCTAGATCGCAGTCCGAGTCTGTATTTCGGAAACCATCAACGCCTTCTATCACACCACCCAACAACCCCCAGTAGCCGATGTAGCACATATCTTTCTCATCATCGTCCTGAAGGTCAACATTTCACCAAATGCCAGGGATGAACCGCCAAGGTACACGACGGCAGTACTCAGTCCAGGCAGCACCGTACTTGACCGAACACCTCTTCTCATCGCGTATACAACGATGAACAAGCAATACAGCCATCCACACCGCATACGTCCATACCACAGCCCTTGTGCTACCGACCAGTGCACACGTACTAAAGCTGAGGAACAAATCACCCACGTAGTTGGCGTGTCGAGACCATCCCCACCAGCCGCTGCACAGGAGCAAGCTTGTGTGCTGTCCGCCATCCGATGTTCGGAAGGATGCGACTATGCACTCGGCAGGTTTCCCCCAAATGGTGCACTTTCCACCAGTTCGTCGAACTTTGTCCTTTTGATGGTTGACGGATCGGAAGAGCACGTAGCCTGCGATGCCAAGGGCGAAGAAGAAGGCTAGATAAGGCGTTGAAGCTGATGATGGGTACAAGCCTAGGTACTGCCCTTGTATCGTGTAAGTCGTTGGCAAAAAGCAGAAGCAGCCCCATGCTAAGTAGAAGCCGTAATGGTCGTGCGCGATGTCAATTGTGCGTAGATACCACGACTCGTTGATGAAAAAGTCAATCACATAAATAGTCTGTAAAGCCGTGACGAGGATCAGCGATGGCTCAATGTACTGCTGTTTTTGGTACTGATACGCCATGTTGGAAAAGTCACTAGAATTGTATGTAAGCAACAGCCTCAATAAGAGTAGCGAACGCCTACATCAAGGTCCAGACCATCATCCCAGGTCTGCCATTGCTGAACAGCTTAAGATCAAAGTTGTCACCCAATCGTGGATTGAGCTCAATGCCCATATAAAAGTCATACAATAAGGATCCTAGAGAGTTAGCGAGAGCCAAATTGTTGTGGTATTTCAGCAACATACCGCTAAACTTTCGGTCTTCCCGATGAGTCGGCTTCATGTACGCTTTGACAAAAGCAAGTGCCGAGATAACGAAACCAGCTAAATTCATAGCCCCAATTAAACTACTCCAGTTGCGGGGTATGAAGCCAGGGTCCAAGATCCCCAGCCAGCTGAGGACTCCATATAGAATATGAGTGACAAACCATGCGGATAGCCCGTTGATCTTGTATGTGAGAAGGTGTCCAGCTGGAGTATACTGACCGTTGTGTTCCTCGCCGGGCAAATAGCAGTAGAGGGCCGCTTGAACGCCCACCCAGCAGATGACAGCAGCGATGCCCTTGAAGGTGATCTGAGGGCCGTACTGGGCGCAAATGTTCCAGAATCCGTGTTGTTGAACCGCATCTGCAAAGAGTGAGAGGGATCCGTCGTATTGGGCCAGCGTGATGAAGATGGATATGGATGCCATTGGCGCGAGGAGCAGTGGACTCGCTCCAACGAGAGATCGCAGCCATGATCGTCCTAGTCCTGCACGACCCCAAACATCACCATCGGCGAGGGTCTGAGACTCTGTTGCCAGCCCCGTCGGCTCAATTGGTATTTGTTTCCTCGGTCTGGTGAGGGTAGTTGTAGAGCCTGCTCGCGACAGGCCTTCAGCATTTCGTGCCATGGCTCAGCTTTGTTCTTTAGGCCTTTCTGAATAAACGTGAGGGGGACCGTGAGAGGAATGAAGGTACGTCGGAAGGGACAAGTTGTAGTACAAACAAACTCAAGGGATAACCGAATAATCAACGCAAGCTTAGTGGCTGGGGGACCTCAATGACATCGTCATTGATCAGCGGGTGGATCTACAGCCTGTTGGAAGAATTGTGGCTTGGGTCTAAAAGTTGGAATGTTGTTTTTTATGTTTGAGGATAGAGTTATGCAAAATAATGCGTGTGCCTTGTTATGCGGGCGCGTTGGGGGCTTCTTGTATGGTTGTTTGTTGAACCGCCAAGCTCTAGGTGAGACATGCTGGTTGTCGATCGTACACTATTGATTGATTGTCTTGGATCACGGGGCAATGCAGCATAAAAATAGTGTACATTTCTATTCGTCATGTCTGAGATGCATTACGACTACAGGCCCGGTTTGGATACTTCAATGATTCGTACAGCGGAGATTTGGTTACACGATGCATCAACTTCACGTCGGTGTGTATCATGAGGGCAATATCATCGCCGCATCGGATTGCACTGCCTTTGAGCTGCCGGGCCGTGTGCCATGCCCACGGGCGCTTGGTAAAGTCGAGGCTCCTTACTTCGATACAGCTAGCGTATCATCACATTCGACAAAGGTAACGCGATGTCACAGTAGCGAGAAGATAGTTATCGTTATATGTGCCCGGATAGTACAGTCCCTATGACAGCAGATATGTTGTCCGTGCATACCAAGGGCCCTCATAGGTCTGCCTCAACTTGGATATATCAACGGCAACGTCAGGCACCACAGGCACCGCGAGTACCCCATAGCTGTAGTCTATAAGCCTTTTGGAGGCAATTTACAGTTGTTCTTATTTTGCATGCCCGTGAATAATCTATGTATTTGTCCAAGCATGAGGTCATTATGCACTCATCTGCCCCAAAAAAGCGCTAAAGTCCTTGGTCGTTACCACGCTAAACGATCTTGATCGTGTACCCATCTTTTCCATCCCATTCCCGATACAAGTCTTCCTTTAATCCCGAATCCTTCCATATCCCTTCCTTCAACTTATCTCTGGACTTGAACGGTGTTGCCCGATCCGCCCAATCAGTTTTCATCTTACTTACAGCAATCTCAAAATATCCAACCCTAACAAATGACCCTCGCTCTTGATCACTGCCCGTACATGGCGTCAACAAGATTCCGCACTCTGATGGCAATCTTTCTGCCCACGGATGTCTGATATCGGCCTCTGCTACCTTGAGGGCGAATATCCGAGCACTGTTAGGCACTTCTCGGTCGAGATGGACGACACATGGATAAGTCGCTTTTAAGCCCTTGCCCATAAACACAAGTACTGGCAGAAAGTCAAACGGCTGACTCCTCCAGTCCCTGTATCTCCTCGGGAGCTTCAGGTTGCGCCACCAACTAGAGTGTAATGGGCCCAACGTGTTACGCGTGACGGAACGAAGACGTACTTCAGTGAGAGGACCATGTAAAATGAGAGCTGTTAGGGACGCCACACCAGGAGCTTCAGGCTTGATGATGCTTGAAGAATTCGGTGATGTTACAATGTCAACAACTTTAATGACGACCTTGGGCTCAGTTTGGGCGCGGAACAAGAAGTCGAAATCTACCGGTGTATAAACAGAAGCCCAGGACCAACTTGGTGCGACTCGAATGACGGCCGGCGTTTCTTCCGGCACAGTGTTCCAAAGCAAGAAGAGTGGAAGGGTCGACTGCCGCCAGATGCCAGAAAGATACTGTTTCCTGGGCACAATGACCGTCATCTGCTCAGCTACACCATCAATGGCAATCAGCTTATCCGTTTCTTTTGAGAGCTTGCCCACACTGTATTGAGCCACAACAGAGGCCCAAACGTAGAGAAACATCTCGTCGTCCCCTATCAGACTTTCAGTGGCCAGGGCATCTCTTGTCAACATGTCTGTATACACATGCTTGAAGCGGTAGTCTCCTACAGGCTGCACGCTTGGAGGTAGTCTGTCGGCAACGTCGAAGCTCCTGTATCGATATTTGAGATCCCAAGGTCCCCCGTCGGGATAGAGCTCTGAAGCATATAGTTCGCCGCATTCCCAGTATAGCATATCATGTGCAAAGAAGACAGTACCTCGCGATAAAAGACGCTCTTGAAAAACCCATGCGCGTCTTAAGAGGGGCGAATGGGCTACAGCCTTCAGCCATGGATCATCAGGTACGACCCGGAACTGCCCCTCGAGCTCAAGATCGGGCCATCTAAGTTCTAGCTCAACACCGTTGATGGAAGTAGGGTCACGATCGCGAAAGAGCCCTCCGTGAGCATCTGAGGATGCCGCAGCAGCTAGTGTAATGGCGGAGTACGAGTAGACCTTGGACATAGTGACCGAATGCAAGCTCCAGTCTTTTTCGTTCAATTGGATGATGCAGAGGGCATCTATCCAGATGTATTGTAGGCCGAGGCGTGACGTGGCGGTGATTGCATCGCGAAATGTAGCCGGAAGGTCTTTGACAGACATTCCAACAGTTCTCATAGTCTCATAATTGGACTCGAGGAGCTTGGTGAATAGTTTTGTGCCCCAGCAGTAACTTAAAGTGGCATAGTCAATGTCGACTGCACTGTAGTTGCTGTCTGCGGTCTCTATTACCTGGATGGTTCCAGGCACGCCATCGACATGAGAGGTGATTTTGACGAGACGAGCAGGGAGCCAATCCTTGAGCTCATTCTTTCGCGTATGTAACTTTCTACATGAGTGGTGATTTTGCGAGCAGTTCTTGATCCAGTTTGACAAGCATTCAAAGCTGCCTGGACTAGAAGTGCTCGTTGATGCCTGATTGAGAGGCTTATGGCAATCCATCCGAGGGTCTGGTACCGTCAATTAGTAAAACTATATGCCTTTGAAAAGAGATAACGTACTCACCTGCAGTTTTGAAAATTCTGAAATCTAGACCATCAATATCAGCCTTCTTATACCTCCGAAGTCCAACATCAGCGGAAATGTGGCCATCGTAGGTGTATGGATCGTATTGCCACGTGGATAACAAGGGTTTGTAATCTGAGGAACGAGGAGGTTTGTGACGGTCGGGATCTGCGATAGACCCCAGCTTGTACTCGCCGAGGGCTTCATCAGCAGCTGCGAATGCAACTACAAAAGAGCAAAAATCGCAGTCTAACACAATCTTAACGGGTTCTTGGTCGGGATCTGGTGGTTTCTGGAATGCCCTCCATGGTCGCTCATGAAAGGGAATGAAGCCAATAATACCATCGTCATCAAAGAATGTGTTCGGGGAGTAGAAGGCGCGTTGGCATGGCTCACAGAGTTTGGCAGACATATTTCATCGCGAAGTCCAACGTTGAGCTGATTATCTACGTGCGATTTGAGACGCGTATCAGGATGAGGCAATGAAATGTGCTGCCTTAGGCCATGAGCAGGGGTCAGGCTGTTAGCTTGTAACACAAGAGTGGGTATTAGAAGATTGTTAGATTGTGTGAAGAACAAAGCTATTCCATAGGGTCCGACACATTCATCTTAATGACGTCTTACTTCTACTAAGTTAGTATCAGGACTCTTCAGTTCTACTTGCGCCCCAGTTCTAATCATATCGGCTGGGGCGCGACACTGCTAATCATCTTTACTCTCATGGTAATCCTTACCTGTCAACACCGTCACACAAAGCTGGTTTTATAATTTGCGTATTCAGGATCATAAGCTTACAGCGTCATTTGTATCTGGACGTGTCTGGTGGAGTTTATTAGCGCCGTTCTCGTCAAAATGGACGTATTAAGAATCGCGTTCTTCTTCCCGGTCAGCAATCACGAACTGCCCTGGATGTCGTACCCGAAAGTAGCTAGCTGTAAATTACGGAGTAGGTCGGGGGGGTTTTAGTCACCGCTTGGCTATGAACAGCCCTAGTCAGAGCAAAGAATAATTTGCTTGTGATTCTTTACACCTAAGGACAAGGTCGGTGACCACAACCAAGGGGTGACCAAATGGCCCCGACTTAGCCTAATCATGATATAATTTTCATGATTGCAGTCATCTAACAACATGCTTACGCGTCGAGTCGCATAATTGGTTACAGAACGTGATGCAATTAGCCTTCAATGTATTCTTAATCCACAGTAGATACTACCAATCCAGTCTCCAAGTTATACTCCGGAGATCCCGCTGGCAATGAAGGGAGATGCTTGTGTGGTTAGATAAGTGACAGCGGACTAGTTTATCTAAACGCAGATTCCTCCATACAAGAAGCCAATGAGACTTAAAGCGTATCATTCCCTAGTCGACAATCGGGCGTATTGGTCAGCCCTAAGAGCCCCACGGCTGACATCGGCAACGCGGAGTATCATCAACCGCCCCCAATATGACGCAGGCGAATTGGCAGCAAGTCAACACTTGGGCTCGCAGGAACATCATTGGTTCAACTATCATATTTGTAGAGGTTGGTCGGCGCAGCTCATATGGATCGATGGCCGAATCTTTGAACCTTATATAACAGCCCGGTCTGCCATCTTGCTGTGGTAGTATCTGTGTCGGCTTAGAGCAAACGACTTCACTACAATGACAGGAAACAAGTACGGCGCTGAGAATTTAGTTTCTCTCCAACGTTGTGGCTACTTCACGGTAGGTTTCTTATGATAAATCTGTATGACACCTCTAACGAACGGTAGCTTCTAACCAACGACGGATATGTTACTGGTACGTATACCTCGCAACCCTCATATCATAATATATGCTGATTAAATAAAGCCGCGCTGGTTCTGGCTCAATCTCTCAGAAATACTAAAACATCCGTTCCACTATGTGTCTTGATTGTCGAAAGCGAGATCAGCACCTCCTCCAAAACACAACTACACCGAATGTTTGATCAAGTCATCCCCATCGAGAAACTCTCGGGTATCGGAAGCGATAACCTGAAAGCAATCGGCCGGCCTGATCTAAAGGACACCATGACCAAACTACAAGTCTGGTCACAAACCCAGTTTGATAGGATTCTCTTCCTCGACGCTGATACTCTGGTCCTGTCCAACCTTGACCATCTCTTCGAGTTGCCTTCTGCCATTGACCTAGCTGCCAGTCCGGATCTTGGGTTCTCCGATTGTTTCAACAGTGGCGTCATGCTTCTTAAGCCAAGCTCATCTACCTATTCCGAGTTACGTCGATTCGCTTCGGAAACAGCATCTTTCGATGGCGGTGACCAAGGACTTCTGAACATCTTTTTCGGTGACGGGGCAGTCCGTCACCCATCCTTAAGCTTCAAGGATGGCCCATATGCCTTTAGTCAAGATGGAGTGTCTCAAGAAAAGAACTGGTATAGGCTCAGTTGCACCTACAACTTGGCCATGCACCAGGTTTATCGACTCTACATCCCAGCTACTCTGCGGTATGTCAAGGAGCACAAGGTGTTACACTTCATTGGAAAGGTTAAACCTTGGCACTTTTCTAAGGGAGTTGTTCCGGTCACTGATGACGCGCCGGCGTATGAGCAGTTTTATGCTTCGATGGTGAAGCGATGGTGGGATATCAGGCGGTCCATCGTGTAGCTAAGGTTTTGTGAAATTGAGACAATTAGTCTATGTTCATGTAAAAAGCTTCTAACTTCGGCTCTTTGACAACACTTATTTCTAGTAAAATATCTGTTGTGTTGGCTTCAGTATATATATATATAGATACCT
>JAASAY010000430.1:0-18130 GCA_014822085.1 Fusarium stilboides | reverse complement strand
TTCTTATATAAATATTATAAGTTTCTTAGAGAAGAGTATTAACGCGGAAACACAAGAGCTGAGAACGCAGCGGATCCTTAACGGAGATAAGTCCAATAGGGGCACAAGAGCAAACATGCCCAACGATGAGCCTGACTATAGTGATGGCATCGTGGCAGTTCTGATTCCAGCTCGGACAGCAATCGCCGAGGTACAGATATATTCATTGTCCAATGAGGAAGTGTAGGTTCATTGGCAGAGAAAGAATTCAACAGATCTTGGTCAATCTATATAACTCCAATCTGCCGTGGTGAAACGTGTCTTGATCAGATGTGGGTGATTTCCTTGTTTGATGAGTCAATGGTTGAATGCCAATTTATGCTATATTTTCAACCCAATATTTCCAATGTATAATACCAAGAGACGGACCAGTTTACAATCTAGCCTTCATCTAACCAACACAAGATAAGGTTGCACTACTGGACTCTGGTGCGCCGTGAACCCCCTTCGCCTTTTGCATCCCTTGACCATCCCCACGGTGGCGGTCATTATGTCAATCTGCAAATTTACTGAGGCGACGAATCTTCTCACCACACTGTGCACTGGTTAGCACTACGATTAAACTTAGAAGTCTCGCATTTCAATATACCCAATAGAATATGAAAGGAATTGGCAGAAACAGCACGGCGATACCGCCAAGCAGCGAGCTGCCCGGCCCAACCCCGAGACGGTAGAAAAGCGCTCGGGCCTAGTTCATTGTCGCGACATTAGTTCTTACTGGAGATAAAAAAGATACAGTGGCAAGTGAGATTACTCACAAAGAGTGGAAAGGCTGCACCAAGCGAGGCTCGGAACAAGGTTGCCCCTGCAAAGATGGACGCGGAGTACCGGGCATATACAATTCCGATGTACATATAAACTGCGTTAAATAACGTCACCACACCGATGGCGAAGAGTCCAGATCCAACGACAGGTAAAATCCAGTGCACCGTCTCCCGCGACGACCAACCGAACCAGAATAGGCAGATTGGCAGCGATGTAGCGCCGACGAATGTGGGAGGCAACACCATCTCGGGCTTGAAGTTACCAGTGAGCATGGAGGGTATCAGTCGCTTCTTGATCCATAGCAGAAAGAGTGGCACGGTGATGACAGTGAATACCAGAATGCCGAAAAATACAAGTCCTTGTTCGCCAGATGTAAAGTGGTATATGTCCCCGAAAACAATGGGGAACGACTCAAACCAAATGAAGAGCAGGCCATAGACAAGCGCGGCGTAGGTATCCATAAGGAGGACAATAGGTTCGGAAAAGGTGAGTGTGAAAGCTCGACCAACGAGCCTGAGATTGTCCCACGCGTTATAGTGTGCCGTGTCTACTTCGGTCTGACTTCGTAGCAAGTCGTTCCCGGTGGCCTGGCGAAGTCTTTTGGCGCGACAGTACAGGATATTAGCGGCGTTGGTCTCGGGGAAGAAGAAAAATATGGCTACAAGCACGAGGATGCATAGGAACGTAAAGACCCAGATCGTCCAACGCCATCCCATCGCTGGTGCAAGGTATCCCCCGATGATGGGACCAAACACAGGGCCCATGACACCAGCGGACGCCCAGATACACAAGAAGTATGGCACTTTTGTGGGATGGTAAATGTCGTTGATTGTACCACCTCCGGTGGCCAAGCAGGGGCTACCACAAAAGCCTGTAACCCAGCGAAAGACTAAGAAACAGGTGGCGTTTGGAGCGAGTCCGACTGGAAGTTGGAAAGTGATGAAAGCCAGAAGCGTCCAGAAGAAGATTCCAGTCCGTCCCAGTCTTGGCATCTCGGACAGGGGAGACCACAGCATAGGGCCCATGCCATATCCACTAGTTGCAGCAGAAATGTCAGAAAAAGTTCTCAACCGACAGATTTGACTCTATGTAGGATGTCTTACAGGGTGAATAGAGAGAGTCCCAAGGTTGCGACCACTTCGCTAACATCGAATTCTTCCATAAGATAGGGCTCACCAGGGGTGTATATCGAACTCGCAATGTAAACGGCGAAGTTTAAGAGACACATCTGGAATGCGATCAAATGTTTGAGGCCCTTGTGCCAATTCTGAGGGTTCTGCGGTTTTAGAGACCGAGTTAGTAACCTATACGTAACTCGTATGCCATAAGAAATGGGAAACCCACCTCTGGATCATCTGGGCCATACCAGCTCACGACGAGAATTCTCTCAGCATTTTTGTGGGCATCCTCGGCTGGTGGTGGTTCGACGGATGCACCGCCCTGTGGTTCTTTTTTGAAATCGTCCGGACTCTCATGAGGCTGCGGTGGTGCTGCTTGTGATTCTAAGGGGGTATCCTCTTGCTGGACAGCTTTCTGCCATAGTGACGGATCAATCTCATCGGGATACTGGAAGGCCTTGTGGCCTGACAGGAGACGGATTAGCTGGCCAAAGATAGTGCTCTCAATATGAAGTTGCATGTTGCACGCCAACGTTGAGATTAATCACGAGGGCTGGAGTAATGTTGAGAGAATGTCTGAGCCTTGAGTCTTGAGATGGGAAGTATAGCAAATAGCTGTGTCATATTTATACTAGGATTAGCCCGGAGATACAGTGGATATAACGGACGAATCTTGTGTAATACTCGATTTTTCAATTCGTCTGCACGGCTAAAAGGGAACGCATATCAAATATGACTAAAAGATGCAGGTTTATGCCCTGCTTCTACAGCCGTCTGGGCGGATGAAACAGATTACGGCTTAAATCCGACTATAAATTCCGGCAGCAAGGACGGGGAGCGCCGTTGATTTTCAGGTAGCAGGGCTAAACATATTTAAATAATCAGCCCCTACCTTCTAGTTATGCCTTTGTCTTAACTTTTAATCGTACTTAATACAGCCAATATTAATATCGCGAAGAAGAGCTATCCTATATTTTAATAGTAGAAAGTCTTTAGGTCCTTACTGAAAATTAGTCTAGAGCAAGATGACCTACAGCCGCTCAGCCTGCACGGTGTCTATCATGAGACAAATCCCGGCGCTTCTAAGAAAAGAGTACTGACTTCTTCTCGGTGATAACTGTTCCGTTTACATAAAGATATGTGTTGCCGTCGCTCACTCCCTGATCGTCGGTTTTCTATTCTATGTAGTCCCAACAACCCCTCCTCTTTTTTTGCCCGTGGAAACACTGCTTTCTTCTCAGTTGTTTTCTTGGGATGACTGTAGATGAGCGAGCTCAACCCTGCCGTATCTGGCTCAGCTATCATCGACCGACATAGAGCTTTTGCGCTCTACTGACCTTCGGCTGTAGTCATTGCTCGTTGTATCTTTGACCTCCCCATCCTCTTGATCATTGTATCGCTCTTCAGCTTGCCGATGTATTTTCTGTCTGGCCTTGACATTAACGTGTCAAAACTCTGGATCCACGCGTTGATGATCTACACCTGTACATTCTCACTAACTACCATGTTTCGGATGTTTGCAGCTCTTCGAGTAGTTAAAGGATTTAAAGGCAGCCACGGAAGAATAGATCAATTCACTAGCTTTCAGCTATCGGAAGGCCTAGTTTATTCCTCTGGTTAAGAAGCCACGCCTCAGCCGCTGCTTCGTCTGCCCCTTCATGATCAAGTTGCCATTCAAACAGGCCTTCAATCGCCCTGGCGAGGAATTTCCCTCCTTGCCTGACCCCAAAAGCCTTTTTTACGGCATTTCCATCCAAGATTGGCTTGATTGACGCAACCGTATCCAGCCTTTGTTTCCGGGCAAATGAAAGTAGGGCTTCATGTCGCTGCAGCACTTTATCGATATCCCTCGGACTGAGATCTAGAGACCCCGGCTGTGGTTTCAAGTAAACTATCTCCCCAAGGGCCGAGAACAAAACCTGCAGGCCCCAGGAGACTCCCCATTTTCGGATCCTCATCCCAATCGTGCCCCGGGACGGAGTAGAGCTGACCACCAGTTCTATGGTGGATCTAATAGATTCCAGGTTCCCAAGCGAAGCCTCGATAAGCTTGTAACGCTGTCTGGTGCCCTTTAGGGCATTGATAGCTTCGTCAGCGGCAAGCCTATGATCCTTGGTGTCGAGCCCTGCTAACGGAGCATAGGCGACTATCGCCCAAAGCATGTCTTTTTGTTTTTCCGATGAGATCAAGGCTCCAAAATCCCTTGCTGGATCCTGCGCTAGGGTCGTAATAGCGTTGATTGCTTGAGGCCAAGTGGCAGGCCATAACCCGTCAGGTCCTTGAGGGAGGAGATGGTGGAGGGGCTCATGCAGAGGAGAGCGCAACGACAGGAAGACGGTTCCATAGAGATTGGCCTGATGGATCAAGGAAAAGGATAGCTCAGGGTTCTGGTTCTTCATCATTTTGAAGACCTCAATCCCAACTCTCTCCCGGCTAACCTTCTCGTCTAGAGCCACGTGAATTTCATGCTCTTTGATGCAGCTCAGAGCCTTGGGATCAAGATTGAAGCCGAGTTTACTGCTTATGCGGATGATTCGCAGCACACGTAAGGGATCGTCGAGAAAGGTCTGCCTCGGGTCAAGTGGCGTCCGCATTATACCAGCATACAGATCGTCCAGGCCTTTGCGAGTAAAGTCGGCAACCTTTCGGTTTTGCAGGTCAAAGAACAGGGCATTAGCAGTTGCGTCACGTCGGAACGCATCTTCCTCGGCGGTGCCAAACTCCATTTCCGGAGTACGACAATTCTCGTCGTAGGACTCCTTGCGCAGGTTGACAAGATCCAGGTCCAAGCCGAAGATTCTACCAACGGCAGTCTCGAGTTTTTTTGACTTGTCGAGGTTCTTCTTGGTTGTATGAAAGCCGTTGAATTTCGTGAACTCGATTCCCAAGTCTAATGCTCGCTGCCGGTAGGAGGCTTCATTCTGCTCGAGGAACTCTGCTAGGAGGTTGCCGAATTGCACACCAGTCATGGTACTAAGAGCGATATCCAAGTCGGAGCAGGGAATTCCCAGAAGTCGGTCTCTCACCCAGCCACCAGTTATCCATATCTCCAATTCTTGCGTCACCAACTGCTGTCGGCACCCAAGCAGAAGATCGCGGAGTAGTTCTTCAGCTGGCAACAAAGATATCGTTGTTGCCTGGCTAGAAGCCAGTTTCGACGAAGAGGCTGCAAAAAGTCAGCAACGCGGCCAAGATTTATGTTTGTCAGTACGCCTAGCAGACAGTCTTACCTTGTTCCATGTTTGAGTCTTTGCCTAGAGGCTCCATAGTTGCCGTCCAGTGGCGGGGACATCAGGCTGACCAAATAAGACGCAGGTATTAATCACGTGGGACGATATGCGCCGTCTACACACCGAGCTCGATTGAAACCTCTATAATCGCCAGACAGGAAAACAAGAGATACAAAAATAAGACAAATCAGCAAAAGATAAACAATTGAAACGACGCAGGCCTGATTCGAACAGACGCCTCCGAGGAGAATAGATTTCTAGTCTATCGCATTAGACCACTCTGCCACTGCGCCTTGATGCTTCTGATTGGATGAAAGATGTCAGTGATCAACTATCTTATATAAGGTAGCCTAGCTGTAAAAGATGTGTCCTTTTGTCTACTTCCACACCCTTCGAAGTATCTCTCAAGCATATACAGATAGGGTTTTACCACTACGTCGGGCTTATAAAGTCAATTAAAATCCAGGTTCTAGTTAGCTTTAGTATAATATCTCTCACTAACTACATCATTTGTTATATCACTTCTTTTGACTTTAATTCACAATAAAATACAAGCACTAAGTAAACAATAACAACTGTCGGACATTAACACTTTGGAATAATAATGGTATCGTGGTCACTATACCGATCGAAAGCTCGTATGGTGAGAACAACAAACAACAATGCATTATCTTAGTTATAGCGGTATATATCATATGTCGTCTCGTCTCGTTATACTCCCTTTACTCCCTCTACTTTGATGCCTATACGGCGTCATCTCAAACGCCTCTGTGCCATTGGGCTGCTTTGTCTCCTTTGTATCATCTGAGCGAGGTTCATACTCTATAGTCACTTCAGTCGTCCACATGATAGCTCCACTATTCCCCGTCTGTCCACCCAAGATACTTTTGTCGCTATCGGTATCTAGATCTACGGGATTCGCTCGTGCCGCTGCAGTGTGACTTCGAGTGCCAAACTTGTTAGAACTATTTCCTGTCTTTATGTATGCTCCTGTTCCAGGCGATGACCCTGATCGGCTTCGGGTGTGTCGGACAAACCCTCGAAGAACGGGGATGGACGCTGAGATTATGGTGACGTTGGGCTCGGCCATGGACCAGACCCAGTAAGTTGCTTGTATATACATGTCTGTCGAGTAGTTAGCGACTGAGGACTTGGAATCATCCACGCGAGTAGGATGAACAGAAGCGACTTACAGTCTGGTGACCGGACATCAAGCAACTTATTTGCCTGAACAGCCTTGAAGATACCTGTAATACCAGCAAGAATACCCATGCTCAGAGCGACAGCAACACTCAGCCTTTCCGACTTCTTCATTTGTAGATTGAACACCATCTTCCATGGCAAAAGGGCGAGAACGAAATCACAGAGGGTCGAGTAGACTATTGGACGTAGAGTTAGCATGCCAAAACTCAAGGCAGTATAGGGCCGCACTGACCAGCACTAAACACGGCGAAGGTGACCGACTGTTGTAAAGTCCAACAGTTATCGCCTGCAATGTGATATTTGTCCTTGAATCCGCAAATCATCTGCCAATTGGCGATCATATGAATCGCAAACTGGAGGTTCATTGTGACGATGAGCACCCATATGACCTTCGCCTCCCATCCTCCTGGCATCAATCGAAGTAGCGTCACTGCGAAAGACGTCTTGGTCAGAGCCAAAGATACCGAGTGTAGGCAATGCCAGGTTCGAGCGAGAGGGACCTTGGCATTTGAGTTATTTGGGGACATTGAGACGATCTCGAGCCAAGTAGCAATGGCTGTGGCCAGCAGCACAAAGACCCATCCTGCGATCAGGATCCAGTCGTCCGCCCAGAGTCCAACACGTCGAGTTCGGAGCCGGCTATAGATTCGGAAGGCGATGAAGAACGTCGATAAGCCAAATAACTATTCGATCTAGTCAGTGCGTGATCATTGAAAGGGCAGATTGGAGAAAGTGAGATCGACATACCGCCCATGTCGACGCCTGTACGAGCACCTCAAGGTCCTTAGTCTTCCAGGGCATGGTGTCGACGGATACGCGTAAAGAAAACCCACAGGAGGATCGAGGTTATGGTTGATCGCCGTCAACCGTATCGGCTTGTCCATTTGATTTAGAGGGGGAAGGGTTATAAGTTCGAGCAAGTACAGTCAAGCGTTACAGACGCCTTTACCAGATAGGAAGGCGGTTCATTGCTGACTCTTTATTTCTTTATCGGGCTATATGTCGCCCCTTATTCCATCATACTTTTTTTTGTCTCAGCAAATCCCACTCTTGTTTTCTCAAATTCCTCTACCTTTTTGGACCTGCATCCGCTGGAGGGTGGTGTGCCCGGCATTCACGACAAGGGTAATGCGTCGGTTGTCAGCAACCACACGGCGCAGCTGCAGATACTGAAACCTTGGGACAATCTCAACAGTGGAAAATATAGTATCAAAGCCAAGCATGGTTAAGATGGACATCAATTAGACCGACAAGGATCCAGGCGAGCTGGAAAAGTTCCATTGACATGTGCAAGCAAGGGTTTAGCGGTGATATATAGGTCCTTGAATATATCAGACCCCCGGATCTGCATCGAAGCGAGAACTTGACGTTGCATTCACATTGTGATTGATGAACATGTTGGTTCGTCTTTCAACCAACACAAATGCCAAGGCGGTACCCCTTGACAGGGTATCATTGTACCTTACTTAGTTAAGTAGCTGACTGCGGGCGAATTGACTTGACAAGATCTTGGTCCGTGTTACTGTGCCTCTGACTCGCATAACCCTTCTACGAAGCATAATATCGGCCCGTGTTTTCACTGCCCCGGATGCCTCCGACTTCGAGTATCGACCACGGTTTGATCTCTATTCTCGCCCATGCCAAATTACAAGGGTGCTTGAAAGAAGAAAGCCGCTATATCCGGCTATCTATGTTAAGCATACAAATAAAAGACCGAGTTGGTCCGGCCGAAGGAATTTGTCCTGCAGGTTGACGTTCATCCACCTTTTGGCGCTCATTTTTTACAACATCAACCAGTCCATTCATTACCTTGTTAATATTACCAAGTCAAGATGCTCGGGCGATACCTCGGCGTCGCGGCCGTTTTGGCTTTTCCTTTGCACGTGTCAGCACAGAACACAACTTCAACCGGTTTCAAGGGTGTAAGTGTTTCATGTTGAAGATCATTACTTCATCCTCCTCTACTAAGCCTCGGTGGCTGATTCTCAGCCAGTGTGATGCCCTTCTTGACGCTGGTCTTGAAGAGATTCTTGTCTTCCCTGAAGATGTTGCATATACTGAAAGTACCTCACTTTACTACGCAGCCAGCAATCGCAAACTCCAACCATACTGCATCGTCCAACCACGCTCAACCCAGCAGGTGTCTTCTGTTGTCAAGGCACTCAATGGTGTGAGTGCTGCTGGTAACTGGGACATTGCTATTCGTTCTGGTGGTCATAGCGACTACGATAACAACGCAGTTGAACGTGGTGTTACTATTGATCTGACTTTTTTCAACTCGACCAACGTTATCGAGAATGGAAAGGCTCACTGGAACGGGACCACTACACTGACCAAAGTGAGTTCGAGATATATGTTTGTAACTAAAAGTGACCATGTCTAACGCTGTTGAACAGTCTATTGCGCAAATCCGCCCCGCGGCCAGATGGGGCGATGTCTTGACCTACCTCGAGAAGTTCAACCTGGGAGTCACTGGCGGCCGTTCCGGTCATGTTGGCGCAGGTGGTCTACTTCTCTCAGGCGGTGCCTCTTTTCACATCCAAAAATGGGGCATATCGTGCGACAATGTGATCAATTACGAGGTGGTCCTCGCTGATGGATCCATCGTCAACGCCAATCCCACCACAAACAAGGACCTGTGGAAAGCTCTCAAGGGCGGTGGCAGCAATCTAGGAATTGTCACTCGCTTTGACTTGAGGACCTTCACTGTCCCATCTGAGATTTATGGAGGCATGATGTTTACCTCGTGGGCCGACTCTGATAAGGTCATTGATCAGTTCGTCGACTATTCCAGTGGCATCAAGTCAACGGGTCACCCTGACCATGAGTTCATCATCTATCGCGATGACTTGGGTTCTCGTTCAGTTATGGTCCTGGCTGTGAGCACTGACGGCAACACCAACTCGGCCAACCTCGCTCCTTTCAAGAACATGACTTTGATCCGCAACACCATGGCCACTCAATCTCTGGGTGAAATGACCGCTACCATTGCAGACACTGGCGGTTCCGACTACATCGCTTTCAGCCTCATTCTTCAATCTCGCAAGGAGATTATGGAAAAGGCTAAGGAGATCTTCGAGGCTCTTACGGACGATATTGCCGACTCCAAAATTCCAGCTTCTCTCAACTTTATCTTTCAGCCTTTCCCCAAGCTACTTGCTTCTGTCAACCCCGGTGGCAACATTCTCGGTCTTAAGGACAACTTGCCTGCCAACTCAATTCTGTTCGAGTCTCGGTTTACCCTTGCTGCTGATGATAGCTCTTACAAGGGCGTTGTGTCGAGCAAGCTGGGTCGGGCTATCCGGGAGCTTCAAGAGTACTCTGCCTCGCTTGACGGTCACTCTTCTTATATCTACATGAACTATGCAGGCCCAGAGCAGGACGTTATTGGATCCTATGGAAAGGAGAATGTACAGTTTCTCAAAGACACTGCTACTAAGTATGACCCAACTGGCTTCTTCCAGTACCGGGTCCCTGGTGGGTGGAAAGTTAGCCGTGTCTGAGCATGTTTATGGAAGACATAGACTAGTCATAGATACCAAACAGCATATATTCATATACATCTCGATTGCTTTGCCCTTCTAACGCGACTTTAATTTACAGTAACATAAGAACATAGGCAGGTGTTAGCTACTATCCAAATCCATAGGAGAGGTGCAAGGTATAGTATAACCAGGCAATTAGACTGAAACGGCTCGTTTGTTGTCTTGCTTCCTGATAATCGCACTGCAGGATATCCTGCTATTCCCATCTATCTATACCATTTAATATGTCAATGAGTTGATCTTCTTTACCAGACTCGGACAACGTATTGTCTAGCTTTCTAATCAAGCAGGTAATCCGCCCCAGATTCTGTTCTCTGCGGATTTCGGCCTGCCTATGCTTCTACTGACATTATCTACCTGATAGAAAGCATGGGGTCATCATCTTCCAATAAGATCTATATAGGAGTAAGAAGGGCATAGGATCATGAAACAGCCGTCCAATTTTCGCCAGCGATTCCACCTTTTCATATCCGACCCCTCTCGTAAGCCAAGCTACAGTCGGTAGGTCCTTTTGTTCCTCGAACTCTCCAGCCAAGGTCCAGCCTCGTACGTAAACGCCAGGAGATCCGTCAAATCGACTAACTGTCTAACTTCACAGCGACCTTGGCATCAATACTCCCTAGGTTTCAGAGAGCTACTAAGCCATGTCACCTCAGCTATCTCATGTTTATGGAGTTTTCCCACGATCATAATCAGCCTTGCTATGTAAGGGGGGAACCATCAAGGTCTGTTTTTAACTATGGCGGAAAAAAAACACGGTGATAATCAGCCTTGCATTTGTTCAGATTCGCCTCCGCATGCCTTGCACGACACTCTGCAGCCACTTAAGTTTATTATTTAACTCTAATAGCAATTAAAGTGGTTTAATAAATACTAAGAAACAATCTTAGGAAGAAGTGAATTAGATAACCCCACCGTCCTATAGACACCAAATCTACACCAAAACAGTACCGAAATCCATCAGGCCTTAACCTCCCCAACCACTGTCTCCTGGCGTTGCTCTTCCTGGCTGCCCTTCTCTCCCGACTCGGCAATGCTAGATGGCTCATTCTCAGTGTTCTCAAAAGCATCGATACCCTTCTTGTAGCCAGGAAGAACATTGACGCAGAACGGAAAGCTCCAAGCAGCCACGAAGAACGCTAGAGGAACAACCATGGCTATTCCTGTGCCGTGTCTGTCTGCTGCTGCGCCTGTGAGTGGGGGAACACACGCACCACCAATGACTCCACCGATGATGAAGCCGCTACCTCGCTTCGTATGACGGCCAAGGCCTCTCATGCCAAAAGCCACGATTGTTGGGAAACAGATGGACTCAAAAAACAGCACCACGTAGAGCATGGCGATTCCTGTATCTCCTCTCTCTTTGATTGCAGGGCAGATGAAAACTACACACATACTCAAAAAGACAAGAAAAATATGACGAGGCTTGAAATACTTCATGAGGAAGACGCCAAAGAAGCGACCAACAGCAAAGGCAGCCTGTGCACCTGCAAAGAGCTTGGAGCCGGTGGAATTGCTAGTGTTCTTTCTTGTCTCGGTTGCGTAATTAATGAACATACTTGCAATAGCTACCTGGGCTCCACAGTAGCAGAACTGTGCGAAGGAGGCGTGGAAGAGTCGGTATTGCTTACGCAATGGCTTCTCGTGAGTATCTGAGCTGGAGGTTTCGGCTTGTTGGGCCATATCTGAAATGTAAACAACTGTCAGAACGGAAGCACTTGCGGATCTCTACGGTCATTGAAACGTACCAGCATCAGTAATCTCAGGGATGTTCGAGAAGAGGAATAACATGGCGAGCAGCAGGACGAATACAGCGATGGAAAGATACACCCACTGCACGTTTGCCAATGCTCTTTGATCGTCGAAGTTGAAGAAGACATAGGAACCAAGAACAGGCGCAACGACCGAGCCAATACCGTTGAAAGCTTGTGACAGATTGATTCGCATCTCGGCATATTTGGGCGGCCCGCAGACTACTTCGGGTCAGATATCAAGGTAGTAGGAAAGTCATTGGAAAGGCCTACCAGTGATAAAGGGGTTCGCAGCAGTCTCAAGAGACCCCAGGCCATTGCCAATGATGAAAATAGCAGCACAGAAGCCTCCGAATGACTTTTCTTTGATACAAGGAATCGCAATTAAGGCACCAATAGCATAGAGACTCAATCCCCAGATAAAAACGGCTTTGTAGGAATAGTGTTGAAGAATCCACGCGGCATGGCCAAGAGAAGCGATAGGGTAGGCACTATCGGAGTATGACGGTTAGATACATCCAAGCAAAGGGAGTAATGATGACACGAACCCAAAGTAAGCAGCTTGCAGTCCAGCAGACCTTGCTCTATCAATATGCAAAGTGACCTGGAAATGCCGGTTCAGAGTGTCCAAAAGGCCATAGCTGAAACCCCAAAGGAAGAACAAAACCGTGACAAGTGCAATGGGCCAGATGGACTCGCGCAAGCCGAGGTCCGCGGCTTTGGTCACCCTGTCGTCGGATACTTTGAGCGACCTCTTCTTGAAAAACGCTCGAACAGCCATATTGATAGTTAGGGGGGTAGTTTAAGTTGGAAGTTGTTCTGGGAAGGTACTGAGATACAGAACTAGAAAGCTGACTGGGTTGATACTGGGAAGAACTGTAATATAGAGGAGCTCGACTTATATATATGCTCTTCACAACTAGATCTTGAGCTCAGCTACCCCACGGGGAACTGAGGAGCTTGGCCAGGGAACCGCGTCTGGGGGTTAGCCTCAACCTCGCTCCAATACTCGTAGTCGGCTCGTCCAATTGGGTAATTTTCTCCACGATTACAAAGAATGGAGGTTTAATCTACCCGACGGATAATTACACTTGGTACTCTGCTAATAGCCTCCCCCAATCAAACAAGAAGGGCCAGACACTAGCTCGACCGCCACAAACTATTGATGATCTCGTATTGACGAGGTTCCGGCGTTGTTTCCTCAAAGCATACTGTCTCGTACAGTGTGATACCGGGAAAGTTGGGGGTAGCTGTTTGGACTATCGTTTTATCACAATGTTGATCATTGTGACACATCCACAGCGTGGTAGCAATCGATAAGTCAAGCGCTGTGGAGACAGCGATTTCCGTAGTGGCCTGCCCAGCATCGTCAGTAAAGATCCAAGAAGTCAGATGCTCTACAAAAGTGCTGGGATCATTATTCCCAACTTCTATTGGCCAGTGAAGCGCAACGCATCTGCCGATAAAGGCAAGATTGGTACTAGAGACTAGGTCATGACCAGAATCATAGATCTAGCAACCCTTGCCTTTGAGGATAAATCCGTAAAAGCCGTTCTCAAGACCCTACGGTATTATTTAGCCCACAAGAGACCGATAATGCCGATATTTGTGGATCAGTATACCCGGTCAAAGCACCAGTGGCTGGCTATACCAGTCACGAGAACACCAAATTGACCAAACTTGGTGCCCCGTGCTTCGCGGGTGTCGACACCAAACTCAGAAGGAATGAAGCGCTTGACCTTTGTGGAAATTGTGGCGTCAATGGACAGCTTCTGTGTTGCAATCACTTCGCCACTGATGGCAGAGACAATGGCATCTTGTCCTTTTACCCCACGGAATTAGCTAGGAACTGTCAAGTCGGTTGGGGGCATACGTACGAAGCTTTTCGCGGATATTAAAGGCATCGCCTATACTATAAGACGACACAACCAGTGCCCGATTTCTTTGCTGTTATCTGGTTATAAATACTTTCGATTGTCTTTTCTTTATAAGGAAATTAAATCAAATCAAATAAAAACCCTTCGGCAACTATATATCCGTCAGAATGTCTAACGGGCCTAGTCGCCGCTTTGCGCAAATCATCAAGCTCAAGCCCCAACATGTCGCCGAATACAAGCGAGTCCATGCTAGAGTATGGCCTGAGGTTCTCGCTCAGAACGAGCAGTGTAACATCCGAGACTGTAAGATACAGCCTTCTCCGTCCCGTCCTCGAATCAAATTTAGCAAAAGAATTACATGACACTAACATTTCAAATCTGTTTCTGACCGGCAGATAGTATCTTTTACGACGACCAGAGCTATTATCTCTTTGCCTCATTCAAATATGTCGGCACTGACTTCGCCGGCGATATGAAAAGGATGGCCCAGAATCCATGCGTGAGGGAGTGGTGGAAGATGACTGATACCTTTCAGGAAAGCCTTGTTCCTGGCGCTGTAAGCTCAGAATCTGTAGAGCCGTCATGGTGGAAACCTATCGAGGAAGTGTTTTATCAACCTTGAACAAGAGCCCCTTACATGGCCTCATATTGGTGAAAGTGCAAGAAAAAAGTAGTAGACGTGGAGGATGACAATAAAAGAACCTTGCTTGAAATGACAGAGTTGTCTGTGTATCCCTGATCTCCTGCAGTTGCTTTTTGGCTCCTGATCGGACGTCACGTTGGCTGCCCCGCTTTCGAGTCTGGGGGTCAAGAACTAAGCAAGCAATATTTCATTTCTGATAGCATGGCGATGATCTTCTACCTAGATATGCACTTTTTCCATTAATTGAGACCCGGATACACTAACATATGCGGAAATTTAGGGAATGAATTTACCACAGAATGACAAATCTTGAAAACGGCCAAGAAGCAGATTGCTTCGAAGCCAAGAATCAGGTCTTTATAAATCAGTGACTATAGGTAATGACTGAAATTTGTAAGAGAGGAAGAAAGAAAAGAAAACGTTTCAATCCGCAAGGGAGAAAGGCCATCTCGAGAAAACAACATCTGAGGCCTCTTTACGATGGCATTTGGGTCTTCCGTCGAATTATACCTCAATCGCAAAATGAAACCAGAAGAAAAGTCCATCTCCGATCACACCCCCTCGCCCTGACACCATGCGATCTGCACCATTCTCGCGTCACCTTCTGCCCCTAACCCTTAGTTCGAGATTCTGATGGAACCCACAGAGCCCTTTTTAACCAGATGTTTGCCAGGGCCGAGATTGGTGGTAGCACCGGACAGATCGCCATTAGCGTACACAACAATCTTGGTATCAGGAGATACGCGGATAAAACGAATGCTTGCTGGGTCTAGTCCAGCCTCGCTTAGGAATACCTTGTTAAAGTCGCCCTGTCCGAGAGTCACACCAGGCCCAGTGGCACTGGTGGCAGAGAAGACAGTGGCGCCTTGCTTTGGCTGAGGCACAGGGATTCTGTCGCGAAAGTTGAGCTTGAGGACGTAGGCAAAGGACTCTGCCGGTTGCTTAGGCAGTGTGATTTCGAGAGCGTCTTTGGATTGTTCCCAATGGGGTACCGTGGTGTATTGGTCTGCCTTATCGCCAATGAGCTGGACAGACTGAAGGCCTTTCAGACTGATGAGCGCATTGGAGCCAAGGCTGCTAATAGAGACATGTTCGTCTTGAGGCCATCCAAGAATAGTGGCATAAAGGGTAGTAGCATCCTTACTGCGGGTAAAGCGAATATCACTGCTATTCCCTGTAAGAGGCGACGTAAAGGAACCACCACCGGCTCTGTTTGGGCCCTCGCCGTAGATATCCCAGGCCCGAGTGCCATAGACAGATTCTCCATAGCGGCTAAGATATTCGCCTATATCTCGTAGAACCTTTTCTTGCCCATCAGGCACCACGCCGACAGCAGTGGGTGAGATATTAAGCAGCAAAGCACCGTTCTTACTAATACGGTCGAGCAGGGAGTGGACCATTGAGATTGAACTATAATATTCAATACCATCGGTATAGCACCAGCTCGACTCGCTAATAGCATCATCAGTGAGCCAGTAAGGGCGTGTAATACCAGCTGGCCCGCCGCGTTCATAATCAGCAACAGCCGATGAGTCGTTGAAACCTTGGTCAAAGCGCTTAAAGGTAGTAAGAACCTCCTTGTTCCATTCCTCGCCGCGATTGAAGTAATACGATAGAAATTTTAGGCGTGCCTGTTCGCCGATGGCGCATGTATCACTAGAGCCTTGGCAGTAGCCGGGACTGTGGAGCGCAAAGTCATTCCAGATCATATCAGGCTGCACGTGGTCCAGCATCTCGCGGTGCTTGTCGAACCATAACTGGTCTGCCTGATCGCGAGGCAGCTGGCCGAGTAACTTCTGAAGACTCTTGTCGTCGGTCTTTGGCGCCCATTGGTAGAAACCGTTGCTGTTAAAGGCGTGATGCATAGCCACTAAGAACTTCATATCGTTCTTACGCACCAGGTCCGCCCAGAGCTTAACAAGATCAATCTTAGGGCCTGATTTGGCAGAGTTCCACTCGTTGACCTTGCTATCCCACATGGAAAAGCCATCATGGTGCTCGCCAACAGGACCAGCAAAGCGCGCTCCAGATGCTTTAATAACCCGCATCCACGCTTCGGGGTCGAATTTACCACCCTTAGACGCCAATACAGGCTTGAACTGGACGAAATGCCCCTTGCTATCCTTAGCACCCTTAATGAAGTTTTGGTAACCCCATTTCTCGGGCGGTCCATAAACTTCTGTGTGATGGTGACGTTCATCTGAGTCTGGCGCATACATGTTTCGTGGGTACCACTCGTTCGCATATTGGGGCGTTGTAAAAGCACCCCAGTGCCAGTAGATGCCGAATTTGGCGTCGCGGAACCAGTCAGGAGAGGCTTTATGCTTATCAGTCGATTCCCATGTTGCTTCATATGGACCGGTAGCCTGAGCAACGCCGAGCGCTGGGAGCAGGGCAGAGGCGACAGCCACAGATACGGAGGTGGGCAACAAAAGCATCTTTGCGTTGCGAGAATACAAGGCTGGGTGGTTTGTGACCCTAACCTCCTGAGTGCTATCAAGCGTCGAAGGAGAGAACAATAATAACAACACTGAGCTTCGAGTACGAGGCAAATCAGCTGCGTGGCGTTGAATACAATCATGTTTGTGGATGAGCCTGCGTCTTTATAGATCATTTGATATAAGTGTTTGAGGAGCTTGCTCTGTATGGTAACCATGCATTGCCTGGCGCACGCCTTCGAGGTTGTACAGAGCAGCCGATCAAGGGCCGTCGGGTATAGTGTGCGTTGGTCCTGGCGCCAACCAAGGTAGTACAAATGATTCTGCGGGGTATCCGAGCGTTACTTGCGGGGTAGTCCTGCTAACTAGAGACATATGTTTCTTTGTACTTCGCTCCGTTTAATTAGCAGAATTACCCTATTGGACACCCTGTTGGACGAGCCGTCGGTTGATAAGCAGAAAATCTGGGGTAAGCCGCACAGTCGCCATACATTCCTTCTTTCCCGCACCTGACTTGGGACTAGGAGCACGACAATCCCTGTTGACGTTAACGGTTACGGAAAGATTGCGGGGATTACACCACTAAAATCTCGTATTCATACAGTGTAATCTCGTCGTATTTCGTATTTCTTCTTTAGCACAGCACGTCCTTCGAGTGGGAGAAGAGGTAATAACTCTTTGAATAGTGGCCTTATGGTTTTGATCTATAAACCTCACACTCTCCCTAACAAGTACCGTCACTCGTGTACCCATATTATGAGAGTTGAAGATCCCTGGAAAGGCGGAAGAGCCTAGCATCGCCTTTCTTTGCGACGCGTCACTTGAATAGGTCACTTGCATTGTTGACTAGGCTTTTTGGGGATTGGAATAATCGGCGTCTTGTCGATCGAGTCCAGCAGATCTTTCTCTCGTAGCGGCGGGCGAAGGTCTTGATTGGCTGATAGGCCGCGCTGTTACAGGTCGCAGGGGTAATAAAACGCTAGACTGGTACATTAGCCACATGTCACGATAGTTGGTCAGTTTTGAGAATAGGCTTTGGGAAGCTCTCATAGGCGCACACAACGAATCAGAAGTGGTATTGCTATTCCGCTGTGGCAAAAATACCGGCGGAAATGCAGAAGTTGCCCTTTATTACCCTGGCGACCTATATCTAAGGCGCAGATGAGGGCATTACAGCCAAAGAGGGCTAGTCTCGCGTAATCAAGGTCCTCTAAGTCGTCATAGTCGAGACGATAAGCTATAGGTCTATTATTTTCTTCTGCGATAGCCTAGAAGCTCCTTAAACTAGTGATTTTATTCTTAGTAAATTATAAAAAGCTATTAAAGACAAGAGGGAAGTTATTATAAAAAAGAGCTATTAGATTAGCTTAATTACTAAGAACAATTTAAATTAATAAAATAGCTATTTTAATTTATATATTTATTTCTATTAAGCTAAGTTATTTTAAGACAAATAAATAAATAAGCTTTTATAGCACTTAAAAAAAGATTATTTTACTAAGAAATAAGATTTCTTATTAT
>JAASAY010000429.1:0-37075 GCA_014822085.1 Fusarium stilboides | reverse complement strand
CGCAGAGGTGGGTCTAGACCCATGACAAGCATGTAGTGCACCTCGTCAGGCTTGGGAAGCACCATAAACTTCTTGATGGCCTCGTATTGGATCTTGTAGTCGTAAGTTTTGCCTCTGAGTCGGAAAGAAGCTTCGTACATGTCGATATCGAAACGACCTCTGTCAAGGACTTATTAGTACACGAAGGAATGCCGAAACATGGCGTTGACGACGCCACTTAGTTGCAATACGAACCTGGGGGTGAGATGCAGGACATCCAGGAAGGTGGCAATAGTATCACCAGCCGTCTCGCCAATCTCAGCCTTGTCGATCAAAGTCTCATAAAACAGAGTAGCGGCATTCTTTTCTTGCTCGTCGTTACCGGCATCGCTACCAGCGTCCTCTCCTTCAGCTTCTTTGCGAGTAGTGACACCAGGAATGTAGAAGCGCATCTCGACAAGCTGATCCCGACCGGCGGCAGCCTTGGATCCCTTAGACCGGGCACCACCTAGTTGGGCATTGGCACCCGACTCGGGAAGAGCCATCTCAACGGCCACCTCATTTCGTCCAGCAAGGTTGGTGTTTCCGATTTCTGAGTAAGCCAGCTCAAACGCAGGTCGGTTTTGAACGCTGAAGGTGAGCTCGGATTTTGAAAATTCGGCCTTGCCCCAGTTCCAACCGCGCAGAGCGTGCTCCTTGTTCTCGAGTACGGCGCTATACCAGTTCTTGAAAACCTTGGCCAGTCGATCGTAGTCTTCCTGCTGGAAGCCGTCAAGCTGGATAATGCCCGATTTTGAGCGTTGCACAATCTTGATCTCGTAGCCCTTGGCGGCGCGGCTCCATTGCGCAGAGGCAATGTTGTTGTGATCGAGGGTGAAGGTATCGCCGCCGCTGGTAGGCTTCCAACCGAAACCGGTCTCGGCGAATCTGCACTTGCCGCTCTCCTTGGAAAGATCCAAGTAGATGTTGTCGAAACTCTCGCTGCAAATTGATGACAGGTTAGCTGTTGCTGCAGCAATGCTTATGAGGCCATCCAAGCTTCGACACTCAAGCTCTGGACGACCAGTAGGAAAGGGGAGAGTTTAGGTATAGCGTACATGGCAGTCATTGTGGCGACTGAGCGAGGGCTCTTATTTCGAAAGAAGATGCTGTGATAAGGCGATGCCGTCTCTCGCTCTGAGTTGAGGCGGCGATGTGTTGCGATGCGAAGCACAGTCCCGGTGGTTTAGAAATTTGAGAAGACTCTCAGCCAAATGTTCGCGCTCGGCGCGTCGCAGCAACAAGCACTATAAGAGCCCCACTTTTACAGCTGCAGCCTGCTACGGTAGTACGCAGGAGCTAGAGGATCCTGAGGATGCAAATAGAATTCGGAAAGATGTTTCACCTTTCTTTGATATGAGAATCTCAGGGAGATCATCCAAAATGATATAATCCATTTAACTCAATATTCTTACAAACGGTTCATTTTGGATAGAGTTAGTTGAGGCAGCGTTATAGTGGCTACAACTGAAAGTAACCTTATTATTATGAGTTACTGAGCTATCGACATGGGTTTATTGTTGATATTTCTGAAGCTTTTAGAATGTCAAGTTAGGTATATAACTGTCTATGTCTACTTGGCCCAGTACCACCAAAAAGAATATAGGCATCCCAAAAGTTGGTATACAATGAATTCTGGGGTGAATGATTACAACCTAGCCAAGGCTTCTCAGTTATACATAGTCTCCTGTGTGACTCGAGGAAATTTGCGGACGACCAATTGACAAGAAGATGAAATCAGAGAGATTCAAGTACATCAAGGTATGTTTTGAATACACCAGATCGATCGTCGACTACTCATCGGGGTTCTTTGGACCCCGTGGACTATCAGGCCTCCCCAACGGCTACGCAACCCGTCACATGGCCCATAGCTACTGATGTACCCTCCCAAGTGTTGTAGGCTAGTGGCTAGCATGTGCTGATAGTGCGGTCGACACGCTGATGTATCATTCGCACATACTGTCCGCAGAATCTACTTTTGGTCTCTGTGCCACTTATCGCCCCATGTTGGCTGTGTCGACCCCAAAGCCACCTCGTTACTTTCCAACAAGTCTCCACTACGCGTACATAACATCATAGGTAGGCTAGATATCGTCGCCTTCGTCCATCTCTCCGCTCTCCCTCGTCTTCTCTTCATTATCAACGTCCTTATCAACATCGCGCATGAATCTTGCCCTCTCCTTACGAGGATGGTTCATACCGTCATGACAATAAATAACCGCTCCCGCCTGTCGGGCTTTCGATGCGTCTCAACTGCCCGCGTAACCGCTGCCCTGCTATTATCGTTCCTCGCCTTTTCGCCATCTGCCGCCTCCAACCCAGACTCCGGAAACCGATATCATGACGACGTATTTCTACCTCCTGGACTAGGTCCTCCATCAACTCCAGAGGTGCCTGCACCCGCGGAGCATACCTTCAGTCTCCGACATATCTACCATCATGGTACACATCTCCACCCAAGTCTTCACCGGAGGCGAGATGTCATTCATGATGAGTCAAGGGTTTTCCTGGCTGCCGAAGACGGCTTCGACGAACACGATATCTTCCGGTTGAAGGCAAAGAGTCGTCCTGAGACAATCCAACGTCTAGTCGACCGAAGGCCATCAGTTGTCGACCCCATGGTTGCCGAGTCTCGGCAGAATGGGTACGCGGCTGTCCTTGATGCATCGGCGTGGACCATGGACCAGGTTTCATCACCCGACATTAAAGACAAAAACACCGTTCTGACTCTGGCGTATATGACCGCCAACGCATATGTCGAGCATGAAACTGATGCCGACTGGGATGATGTTGGGGAAAGATGGAACCGCAGTGCCGATTTCGGATGGGAGTCTGATGGCCTTCGCGGACATGTCTTTGTTGACGATTCAAACTCGACTATCGTCATCGGCTTAAAGGGCACGACAACTGCCGTCTTTGATGGTGAAGGTACCACCACTAACGACAAGGTCAACGACAACCTTTTCTTCAGTTGTTGCTGCGCTCAACAAGGCCAGTGGACTTGGCATCAGGTCTGTGATTGTGCCACTGGCACATATTCTTGCAACAACACTTGTGTTGTCCAGGCTTTGAGGGAAGAGAATCGGTACTACGCGGCTGCCCGTGAACTTTATTCCAACGTGACGGAGCTCTATCCTGATGCCCAGGTCTGGCTCACGGGTCACTCGCTCGGTGGTGCCGTGACGTCTTTTTTGGGCATGACGTACGGCCTGCCTACTGTTACCTTTGAAGCTGTTCCAGAGGCTCTTCCAGCTTCCCGACTTGGTCTACCTCTTCCTCCTGGTGCCAATGCCGACTATCCCCAACTGCGCGAGAACACAGGCACATATCACTTTGGTCATACCGCAGACCCTGTTTATATCGGAACATGCAATGGCGCGGCGGCTTCTTGCACGTACGGTGGTTACGCTATGGAAAGTGCTTGCCATTCAGGTTATGAATGCGTGTATGATGTCGTCGCTGATAAGGGTTGGAGAGTTGGAATTGGTACACATCGTATCCGCTCCGTTATTGACGACGTCATTAAGAAGTATGATGGTGTTCCTGAATGCAGGCGTACTCCTGATTGTCGGGACTGTGCTCAATGGAAGATGTACGAGAGTAATGGAACTGAAACGACAACAACATCATCTTCCTCTACTTCCACTAGTACTCGAACCCGAACCCGTACATCAACTTGTGAGACACCTGGATGGTGGGGCTGCCTTGACAAGACCACGCCGGTCACGACTACAACCTCGACGACTTCGTCATCAACCTCTACTTGCCATACGCCCGGGTGGTTCGGCTGCAAAGACAAGACAACGACCGAGATTAGCACGACTATAACCACAGAGCCTTCTTCCACAACGACCTGTCAAATTCCCGGTAGGTTCTGGGGGTGTCGCGATGAGGTAGAGACCACGACAACCGCCGAGCCTGGTCAAATCACAAACGTGCCCGTTACCGCTGCACCTACGAGCACGATGGACGACATCTCAAGTACAACGTTACCAGAAAGCCAAAAGTGCCTTACTCATAGCTGGTTTGGATTTTGTAAGGAGTGGGCTGCCGAAGATACGGAGTTTGCCCCCGATGAGATGTAGGAACTGGCATTGAAAAACCGTTTCCGTCCACCAGGCTTTGGGGCTCTTGAGCATCACGCAACGTGACCCTGAAAAGAGCAGTTGTGTAGCTCTGCCTGAGACTGCCGATACCGGTTTGACTAATTTTTCCTTGTTCGCGAACTTGATTACTGGATAGAGATACCTACTTGGTAGAGGGACTACGACAGGCTGCAAATTTTAGATCACATTCATGGGGATCATGAGAAGGGAGTTTTTGCTTGGTTTCTTGATGGACACGGCGTTTGGTCAGGAGCTGAGCAGGTTTACACGTACACAGTCTGCATCTGGGATGTGCATACATAGATGAATATGAAACTCAAACATTATTGATTTATTTTAATTTTTAATGAAGGTATTTGTTAGTTATTTGTGCCTCAATCGTATGCATTGAAAGTTGTCATGTCATGAGCTGCATGGACCTATCATATTACACTGACACATGGTTCGTGATGTCAGCAACCTAAAAAACCGAATCGACCTCCCCCTCCAAAAAAACGCGTCTACCTGCATCTTTAAACACTTGGGCGTAAAGCCGCGACACCGCAACGCCCCTTTGCATCACTTCAAATATCGTGTAAAATACGTCATGTGATACTTTAGACTGGAATCATTCTTTTAACCGATGATTCGCGATGGAAACGGAATCCAAACCTTCAGAAATGGGGTCCCCCTTGTCTTCCTCCCTGTCCAGCCTCAGCGACAGTGATAGCGACACTGAGGTCCCAAAGAATGCTGGCCCCAGCAACGATACCAACAGTCAGACCAACAACGAGGATACGGTAGAATGGCTGGCCACGACTCGAAAGCGCCGCTCGACCGCCGGCAACCGAATGAAGTCGATGCTCGCGAATGAGGAGCCCGATTCAGACCTTGAACTGCTTTTCGCCGAAGACGAGGATGATCAGGGTTTCTCCGACGCCAACGAGAATGGATCAGATGTACAGATGGACTCCTCCGACGATGAAGACGATAACGATAACAATGACGATGATTTGGAGGGCGAGAAGGAGCTGGAGAAGCAGGCCAAGGAGCGTCGTGCCGCTCAGCGCAAGCGAAAAGCGCAAGAAGCTATCCCTGCCAAGTTTCGCAAGAAAGTCCGTATCGATCCCACGACCAGAACGCCCGCACCCGCGAAGCCCGCTCCGCGACCTAAGAAGAAATCCGAGCGCACTTCGTGGCTGCCCTCTCCCGCCGACCTACCAACTCGAGCTTCATCTCGTCAGACGACCCGACTCTCGAAGGAGCAGCTGCACCAGCAGATGGTGGAGCGTGAGGCGCGCCGAATAAAACAGCTTGCTCAGATGCAGAAGAAAGCTGCCAAACTGGAGGCGATGAAGAAACCACCCATGACGCAGGAGGAAAGGTTACGAGAGGCAGCGATTGTGGAGAAGCGCAACAGCAAGAGTTTGAACCGATGGGAAGAAGCTGAGAAGCAACGTGAGGAAGAACGTCGAGCGAAATTGGCAGCGCTTCATAACAGGACACTCAAAGGGCCTGTTATCACTTTCTGGAGTGGTATTGGAGAGTGGATGGGCAGGCACATGGTGATTGAGGAGCCGGCGAAGGAGAAAAGGAAGAGGGGCGAGAAGGCCAAGGGCAAAGAGAAGGACAAGGACAAGGACAAAGCTGGGGCGGCGGAGGAAAAGAAAGACGACGGCCAGAACGGTCCAACTGCTGCAGATGGCGCCGTTCCAAAGGCCAAGGACGAGTCGCAGCCATCGAAAGACCAACCATCGACAACAGCGTCGACAGAACCGGTTGCGGCGTCAGAGTCCAAGAATGCCAATGAAGCTACCCCAGTAAAAGCTGGCGATGGAGTCACAAAACCTGCGAACACGCCTTCAGCAACCGAAAAGGATGCTCCTCCCACTGTCCTCAAGACTGAGGAGGTCCCTTCTTCGATGGCGATGCCGCCACCGCCTCATCCGCCACCTACTCCTCCCAGCGGCCTTGCTGCTCCAGTTCCTCCATCCTCCACGTTCGTGCCAACACCAAGCCCTCCTCCATCTCTTGGTCCTCCTCCCAGTGGCCTCGCTGCACCATCTCCGCCTCCACTTACATCTGCAGGTCCAACATCAGCAAGTTCCTTCATGACTCCTCCACCAGGACTATCCCGTCCACCAGACTCCAAACCATCTGGCGTTCTCGCCGCACCTATCCTCGCTCCCCCTCCGGGTATTGGTATGAACGGAACAGCACCCCCAATGATGGGTTACGGCAACCCCAAATCTAATGTCCTCGCGCCGCCTAATACATCCCAGGGAGCTATGCCTCCTACACTATCTGCTACTGCTCCTCCCCATACTCCTTCATCTAGTATTTCTGCCCCTCAACCAAAACCTCCAACAGTAGCTATACCAACACCATCTACAACGAATCCCCAACCCACATCTAATCCGCCCGCTCCTCCGACCAAATCCACCAGTCCCGGTACAGCTGCCGTAATCCAAGCCATCAAGACCCAACCTCAACCCCCTCAGCCTTCAACCGGGGCCCGCAACGCCATTGTATTCCAAAGCTTTGACGATAACGCCCTGAAGGACCGGAGCATTCAAACGCAAATCATCTTTGGCCGCAAGATGAACAAACTCTCCAGTAAGTTTACATGGATTCAATCCGAAACCCCCTTTTACTAACTATTCTCAGAACCTTCTCCTGCTCCTCTTTGCGTAATCACGAATCATCCCGCCCGATACCGTGATCCACGCACTGGCCTCCCTTACTACAATGCCTACGCGTATCGCGAGATTCAGCGCCTAACCCGCGGAGAGTACCGGTGGAGCCACATACTTGGTGCTTGGGTCGGCAGCGGAACATATGCTGCTAGAGGCGTTCCTGAGCGCTTCCTGAACCCAGACAAAAAAGGACCAGAGAAGAAGGTGGCATCTAACGAGGTCGTCAAAGATGGGGAGGCTCTGAAACCCGCGGAACAGACTTCCGAGACCAAGCCTCCCGCGGCAACAGCCGATGCCCAGGACCCTGGTATAAAAATGACCGGGATTGAACAGGAGCCAAAACAACCCGCGCCCGCAAATCTCGAGCCCAACAAGGCGATACAACCCAACACAGCGCCGCCAGCTGCCGTCGAATCTGTAAACACCACGGCTCCCGCGGCTCCCGCGGCTCCGGCCCCGGCATCTACTCCTATTCCTCAACCCGAGGCTCAAGCCCTGGCAAACTCTTTACCAACTACCGAGGGAAACCCTCCAGTGGCAGTCCAGCAAACGTAATAGTATCCAAGAGGACAAAGCGCTCGAGGGGCTATTTTGAATAACGAATCTAGTATATAAACACATTAGTTGTTTTGGGGGGCGTTTGATGGTATGAGAGCATGAGAGAGCGACTGTAACATGTACCAATATGTATAATTACAAGAGATGCCCAGGACAAACAAATATATCCGGACTACAACAATATGAAAGATTCATCACACCGCAAGTTATGACAACGAGCTCAGTAAAATTGTGGAACTGGAATAAACCAGTGTTGTGGGATATAATTGTGCTTCATCTCATCTATAAAGACTATCACTTTCCGACTGCTAGACCATTTACACAGCGCAAATGGGAGCAACCCGGCCCAAACTATCATCTTCTAGGTCCACCAGAATCGTGTTGCTGTCGTCCGTCTCATGAACCGTACCATCCCTCCTTCACGTACTCCTTTAGAAACCCATTGTTACACACCCGTCTATTTCATCTCGTACACCGTCCAGATCCTTTCCATATTACCCCTTGGGGGATGTTATATATTAGACAACTTGCTGTTGACTATGCTTGCGCCATCCCCTTTTATTTCCCCTTTTATAACGCCGAAATGCAAAACTCGCTGTATTTGTATCCACCGAATGTGGTAGTAAAATTTTTCGAAAAGGCTGAAATCAAACGCTGTCTAAATGATATCGATTGTGGGAGGTGACTGGTCCTAGATAAAGTTGTTGTACAGTGTCGGGTTGAAAGTGTGTAGGTTTGTTGCGTGACTAGTTGCGCTTGGAGCCGATAACATCGACCATCCAGCCCAACTCGGCGGCAAAGTCGTCAAGTCCTGTGTCGATAGGAGCACCGAGAAAATTGCCTCCACTAACGGCAAAGCCAGAGTCGCTGCGAGAAAGAAGAGATGGGGAGTTGACCTTGGCATAGGTCGGCTGAGTCTTCGCAATCTTGGTTCCGTCCTCTTGTGATTCAGGAAGGCTGTAGCACTCGAAGGAGTCGGTTGCAGAAGGCATGCCAGAAGTGGGTTGAAATGAGAGGATCTCACTGTTAGTGTTTGATACAACATCGTCCTCGTCATCGGTAAGGTCGAAGAAGTTGGTTCCTTCATCTTCAGGAAAGTTCGGTGTGGCAGGAGACAGGAAGAAGCTCGTGGCAGGGTTGATTGGAGCACGAGGCACTCGAAGCGTCTCAAGTTTAGGCCGAGAAGGTACTACGGCCGATGCAGGCACCTCATCTGTTTTCAGCACATTTTGCTTCGAAGGCTTAGTAGAGATGGGAGGCAGGGAGCTTGAGTTGATGACATCGGTGACGATAGACTCGGAGGAAACAGATCGCTTGAATGGGGGCGGCGAGAGACGAGTAACGTAAGCCTGGCCATCAGATGCTGCTGAAGTCGCAAAGTTGTCATCGTCTTCATTGTCGTTATCCTCCACGATGTCCTCGGGAATGATCAACGAAGGCCTCTCACTGAGGTTAGAGTCGGGTCGGGGAGGAAGGTCGTCAGATAGGAAGCGTCGAAGGGACTCAGGTGAGATATCCCTCGTGCGGGTACCTTCAGATGGAGTTGTGCAACGGTCGTCGATATCCTCAGCAAGGCCAAACATGTCACTGCGGTCAGGAGACCGACCACGCTCACCATCCCGACAATTCATCTTGCGACCAAACAAACGCTTCCATGCCGCCGGGGCTGGTGATAATGATCGAGAAGAGGACTTGTGGTGTAGTGAGGGAGAAGAACCAACCCGATAAGGGATATGGTTGGCTGGTACTGAAGGAGCGGGTCGAGGTGTTATGTACTTGGATTCGGGGTTCATGGTCTTGAGATCGGTAGCGTGCATAGATGTGAGGGAAGCACTTCGTTGCCGGAGAGCCTGCTCGACAGGAACGATTAAAGTATTGACAGTTTGGCCAGGTAGATACGGGCATGCTGTGGTTGAAGGCAAGGCTGGGTCGTGTGTCTCGACAGAGCCATCCACCTCATACTGAAAGCCCATTGTTAGAATGAATGAATGACTGAATTAAGAAATAATGTAAAATGAGTGAATAGAGAATGTAGTTGATTGAGAATGAGGAGTGAAGAGGTTGATTAAATGTGTTTGGGTGGTTGGGTAAATGAGTGTTGATGCATGTATTAGTTTGACGCAAGGGAGAGGAATGCTTTTGTTATGAGATGCAATAGCAAATACCAAAATGGAATGACATACGTAGTAATAATAGGTATGACCCATCTTGAGACCTCCGTGCCTCTTATTTGGATACGAAGCTACAGTGCCTGAGCTTGAGCCTGAGCTTGTTACAGCGCCTACGCCTACGCCCGCGCCAGCGCACGTCGCAGAAGCCGAGACGGAAACGTCGTCACAGACAATATCACGGAAAGAATAGCAACCTCTCCACTGGCCGCGGCCCCGCCGGATGTCTCGTTGCATGGGGTAAGATTGGCTGAAATTGTCCCACGACCCAATAAGCAGCACGGACTGTGTCGAAGGGTGCGTTTGACTAGGGTTGCTTGTCAGCGGCCGTCATTCAAAGCCATCGGGTGACGGCATGGAAGGGGAATAGAAGCAAAGAAAAAAAGGGAAGGGAAATTGCACCAAACAGCCAGCCACACGCGCTGGGGCCAAGGGGTAAGTAAGGAAACATCTGGTACGATATGTATGAAATGATATTGCTGTTAATCGTGGGGAGACAAGGGAGTTCCGTAGCCAGGATCCCCATGATTCCCACGGCTAACAACGCCTTGCCGGCAGATGGAAACTTCGACTGCAATCAAGCCCAATTTTCCATCTTCATACCAATCCACGCAGGTGTGAGGCTGGCTGAGATGGATCCGACGCTGACTTCAGCTCGGTTCTGGGACGTCCACATTTCAAAAGAAAACATGCGATTCAAACTTTTGCTTTCTCCAACCTGGTGTCTTAGACACATAAGACACCAGGGGGCTGGTCGGGGGCAGAACCAGATTCAGATGATTTTCATGCGAGGGTATAAAAATAAGACAATTGGAGCATACCACGGCAATTAAGACACTTCTGGGTAACGAGTGCCGATCCGGGGTACAAAATGGAATGACAGCGTTCGATAATTGAAACCCAAGGGGAATGCTGGGAGATTGAAGCTGACGAAGCCAAAGCGAAAGCGATCCAATGGGCGAGGAGAACAATAATTGTTGTATGAATATAACCCGACTCAACGGTCGCGTAGACGGCAATCCGCAGTAGTGGCTTAAGGGTCGACCAGCGAAAGGCGAAGAAAGCGGGCAAACAAGCAAACAAACGGAAAGAAATTGACAAAAGAAAGTAAAAGAGGTCCAGACTCACAGCAAGAAAGTAAAGAGAGTCGTTGATGGATCCATGGCAGGCGACAGGTGAAGGGCCCTCTCTACAGTTAATATGTAGGAACCTGCAGGTCGCTGTAGGGATTATTGATGAGCTCGGGACTAATCTGGCAAAGCAGCAAAAGGCCCACGCTGGCGCATACAGACTTTGCTGACGGGAACTCGGAAAGCTCTAGATTTAGCAATAATAGCAGGCTGATGAAACACCATAAGCTGTTCGTCGCATGTTCAGACAGACGCGAAGTGGTGTTAGAGACTCGATACTGGTTGTCAACGATTGGGTGTGAGACTCCCAGATTACAGCGAATTTGGCTGTAGGTCAATGACAGCCAATGATCTGGCGAGGAGCCCTGAGATGTGATGGGCAGTAAGCGCCGCGACGGGGTCCTAAGATGGTCTTTGACGAATGTCGATGGATACCAAGAAACCGGTTGAATTAGGTACGGAATGCGGCACAGAACGGGCGCTTAAGCGCAGGCGTCAAAGGCAGCGCAAATGCGAGACGCAGCAAGATGAGGCGAGACGTGGATTTTCGGGTTCGAAACGAAGCAGCTGTCAGGCACAGCAGCAACAACAAAGGCGTGGGCGGAGAACCGAGGGCGGCTAACGATACTGTTTGCTGCTTGCTGCTTTGCTTTTGGGTCGCCTGCGACGCTCGAGTGAGAGAGTCGTGGCCCAGGAGTGGCCGATGCTGCAGACGATCGTCCCACTAACAGAGACGAGACGTGGACTCGCGGCGTGTCGAGAGTGTTAGGTTGCTTTTTTGGTTGGTCTCAGATGAGGAATGGGCAAAAGAAAGGAAGGGAGGTGTAGATGCAGATGCAGATGCAAGATTGAAGAAAAGGTAAGACCAGACTAGGGAATTGAATAATATGGATGGATGGGGAGAATATTGAGATTGCGGAAAGAGCGGAAGACCCAATTGTCTGCTCGCGACGATGGGGAAGTAATCCTCCTGCTTTCCTTACGTTAATTACGCCTTACGTAGTCAAGGACCTCGCCAATCTGCAATAAGCAAATCCCATTCATCAGCCAGCCAAAAAGACCAAAGGCCACTCCAGCCCAGCCCGGTTCAGCCCAGCTTGACCTTTCCAATTGCGATATGGTTTACCGTCTCGGACCAGTGAGACCGGCTGAGAGATGATCGTGAGAGGTTGAGAGGCTCCCGAACCTTGCAAGAGGCGTCAAGGGGGGCTTTCTGCATCTGGGAACAGTCTTGGCTTATTGGCCTGTTGGGCTTGCGCTATGGAATATTGCTTTGCTTCTCAAAGGTTCCCGCCTTTGATCATCGCTAACACATGGAACAGACGCATGCGTCTATTAGAAGATCTGCACTATCCTGACAACCAATTGCTGGCTCTGCTCGTCAACGATCCAACATTTGAAAGCATAAAGAGACAATGCGAGACAAAGACATGATGGAGATTGTCCTACAAAACAGACAGAGACAAAGACCTCAGGGGAATAAAGACGATCTGTCTGCACGGGCATCGCTAACAGCAGGGAACCCTAGAGTTTGGAACATTGGTCAGCCATGATTGGCTCACTAGCCGTCTTGAGTGATCCCAATATCGATATTCTAATCTCGAATGAGGTCTAGCGTTCAGCCTGAGACCATGTGGGCCAATTGCCGACAGGGATCGTCGTGGAGCTGGACCAGGGATCTGGGACTCCTTAACAGAGCTAAGGGCGTCATAAAAATTAGAGCAGGCTCACCACAAAATCGTCAGCTACTTGCACAGCTTGTTTCTGACAGCTTACTGATGATTGCTTGTGTCATGGCTCATCAAAGGGGGAGGGACGGGTGCGCTTGGGATTGGCTACGCGCATCTGCAATACAACTCGATAGGTTACCAATAGTCAACTGCAAATGCGCCAGCTACAATAAGCAACCCACTCTACATGCAACACAGCATGAACAAGCACAAGAAATCAAGTCAATATGAATCATTCTGTCAAGAAATCAGGAAATAACCAGAGTCTAAAACCAAGGTCACCACCACTCATCCACCTGTGACCCAAGGGGCAAGACTCCATTCCGACCTCCACTTATAAGCTCGGGCTCTTCTCAATCCGGAAATTCAGGGTCCTCCAAGCTACGACCAGTGAAAACGGCCCATCTGAAACTCGCCTGAGCTGTCTTGAGAAGCGAGCGGACTGCGCTCAAGGGAGAGTCAGCGGGTTTCAGTGAGAAAACAGGCCAGTCCCGGACATAATGGGCCGGATGCGTCACGCAAGCAGAAGAAGAAAAAGAAATCTGGTTCCGGCCTGCAGTTGAGGTGTGATTACTGCAGGAATCAGCCGCAATATGGATACTTGCTATTGGCATCTATCATGCCCGCGTCAGTCATCACCGCTGACAACAGCTGCAAGATATTGATATTGTCGACGCCTTCTGTTAACCCTGGGTCCTGCAATATGCACAATTGATTACACAACTGATAAGATGCATATTTTCAATTGTATTTACTTTGTCTTGTCTCGGAAGCACAAGACATGCATCCTCCCTGCAGCTGCAGCATCATTGTTGTCCTCCCAACCACATGTTTTCAGTCACAATTCAGATCACGTCACGATATTTTTGTTTTCTTCTCTGCCTTGATCTACGTCCGTGCCTGACCAAGAAATGCCTCTTTTTTTTCTTTTTCATCCTGACCCAACCTCCATCTTTCAGCCCCATATCGCGATTGACCCATACCTGTGGCAAAGAACTCTTGACTTTCTCTCCCTCTTCCCGAATGTGGATACGTGAATCGATCGACAAGAAAAATGTTCGAGAAGAAATTTGGCGATCCATCTTCACAGGGTGCCCAGACGGAAGATAGTCAATGGTCTTCCTGGTTCATGACTTTAAGTGTTAAAAAATCTCTGTCCTCTTGCAAGCAGATGCTTGTACAACAGACGTATGGAGCACAGTTTCTCGGAGACTAAGACAAGTATCCAATGCTCCTCCCGGGTGTAAATGAAGGCATCCCGGCCCGTCAATGTGAATCGTGACACATAACGGAATAGATGATCAACCACTCCGTACACTCCACGATAATCATCATCTCCGATATTCAGATTCATGAACCAAACCTATCGGCCCGCCACCTAGTCCCGAGTTCCAAACACCGGCGCATCAGAATTTGCTTCAGTGTTTTCTAGATCAATTCCAGCCTCTTCTTCGCAATCTCAAGGCTGGCTAGACTCTCATTTCCCCGCGTGGAAAACCTCCAGCTGATCAAAGCGTTTGTTTCGTCGTTTCGCGTTCCTTAGTGTGATAATCACCGTTAACGGAGTCTAGCTCCCCGTGAATTTTATATCCTTGTTTTCTTACGCTCGTGAGAGGTGAAAAGATTGCTCACAGGGCTGAATGGTGGAGTTATCGATGTTGAAGTGAGTGATGCTAGTGATCTCTGATAATATTTCATCGGGAGATGCTTTGGACGATGCTCACATTCCTACATGTCGCATTCACTCACAGATATTTTGTCATATTAACTTGCTGGATGATCGATCCAGCTAAATCGTGAACCATTTCTGCGGTGTACTTCCTATCCTAGTCTTACGATTGTGAGCCCTGTGTGTGTTCATTTGTGGCTGATTGCTAAACACCGACCTCATCGGCTCGAGACTACTTTCACCGATACCTCCCTAGAATATTCAACACTCAACTGCAATAACTCATAATTATAAAAATATGTCTTTACTCCAACCCAAACTTCCTTTCAAGTAGACTGGACTACTTATGTGCCAGGCACCGGACCTATATTTAACTCGATATTGAAACATCTTCAAGTGTCTCAATGTTACATACCCTATACCCCAAGATCAGTGCAAACAATTGTAGTATGTATATCACAGCGGTTCCCTCTCACAGAAGATCGAGGAACTCCATATCCAATGCTAGATATCGCAACCTACTCTCCATCAAAGTCCACAATAGCATCAAACGCACCGCAGCACCTCTGCCACGCTTCAACGAACAAAGTCATGTAACGCGCAGCAAGATACAATCACCTAATAGGCTGACACAGCAACTTTCAGTGGTTCATAAGAATAATTGTTAATGTTTGCTTCGTAGGGCTACTCTGGAGGCCAATCCGAGACGCAGTGTTGTACATCTGTGCAAATATCCATCGTCCCAATATATTTCTTCCTCCTCCTGGCCATGCTCATTCCCAATGACAGGAATCCACATTCACGGTCGTCATGCTCACAAACCGTGTGTCCTCCGCCGCCAAACCCATTCCCTGCATCGCATTCTAAACAGTAATAGTACAAATCCAGATGTGTAAAACAATTCGGGTGGAAAATATTCGTCCACCCAATATCACCGTTCTCGGAAGGCCAGCCCCTGACACTATCCTACCAGTCCCCTCCACGGCGGAGGGGCTCAATGGAAGAACAGCAAGAATGGTAGTTTGAAGACAACGAAAGTAGGAAGAATGCATTAGGCCCAAGGAGTTGGTCCATCAGGCGCCTCATTAGAGCCGTGAATTAAAGGTTGATAATATTACCATAAGCTTCGAGCCGTGATGATAGGTGTCGATGTGAAAATTGCTGTCATGCCCCAACCAATCCAAAACCCAGAACGAAAAGCGCCTCTTGATAAGTGTTGACAACCAGATCGCATGCCGGCGATTCCCAAGTAATCGAATGATGATATTTTTGTTTTCTTAATTTGGGTTATGTAATCATGTGCTCCTTATGCCGAAATCAAACAATTATATATGCCAGTGACCAATTGAGTTTACTGGGACTTTGCCGTAACCTTCTTCTGCTTCTGGTCGGGGATGTTGGTCCGCGAGCCCTTGTACTTGGTGTCAAGAAGGCTGTCCCAGAAAGTGAAGAAGGGCTGGGCAAAGTTGGTCTTGATACCCCAGTGCTGGTGGTGGATGTCGTGGTAGGCGGCGTTATTGCTGGTAACAAGCTGAAGAGGGTCCCAGGGGAATGCGTAGCCGCAGTGGTCATCGACGGTCTTGATCGTGGACATGGAGAAGAACAGAATGCCCTGGCGCAGAGTCATGCCTGTGACCTTGAACGCAACGGCAGCGCCGAGGGTGTCCAGCAGGAATCCCTCAACGGGGTGGTTGTAGAGAGCGCCGTAGGCATAAGGCACATAAAGACGGTGGTGGCGAGAGTGGAAGTGAGCTGTAAACAGAGTTAGCCATCATGATGCCTCATTCGTGGGGCATGTCATGAGGTTGGGAACGCCTCCTATGTATAAAACTTACCATACAGCCACTTGTTGACGTGCATCAAGCGGTGGAGGAAGTACTGCCAGGTATCGATGATGGCGGCACCAATGAAGTACTGAACAGCAGGGATCAAGAAGTAGTAGATAGCCTTGGCTACTGTCATCTCCCATGAGGCGAAGGCAGGCTCGGAGTTTTCGTTGACAAGCGATGGGTAGTAACCACCAGCAACAGCCCCGGCCAGCAGGGGATGAGAGTCGAGCAGACTCTTGGAGATGGCAGTAGCATTGAGGCCGACCAGGCCCATGATGGTTGGAAGAGCTCTTTGGGCAATGCGAATGCGAGTAGCCCAGACAGCGACGTCATGTTCATTCTTGCCAATCATCTCGGCAGGCTCGGACAAGGCGAGAAGAGCGCCGGTAACGACCTGGATGATCTGCTGCATAATGACATCGCGAGCGACCTCGTAGCGGGAGACATGATTGCGCTTGGTGATTTCCTCGGGTGTGTGCAGGCGATATTGGGGGAACAAATCGAAGACGTCGCAAGCGTGGAAGACCAAAGATAAGACCCAGTAGACGGCGACGGGGAGGAGGAGGTTCAGCCAAAAGTCGGACACAAAGGATAGCAGGTCGGGTTGGACCTCGAGGGTATATTGAGGCAGCGGCGGAAGAGCTGTTTCGAAGAGCGTGTGGTTGAATGAAGTGCCGGGCGCGGCCATGGCGGAACCATCGGCAAGAATTGAGCTGTCGTTGCCCATGACGGCTAGATATTACTTTGGTTGTTGGGTGTCGATGCGTCGCGTATAGTTGGTGATGATGAAGGAATGAAACGTGATTCGGACACGAGTCGTACAGAGAAACTGTACGAAATGAAAAAGGAAAACAAATTAAGTGAGTCTCTTTAACAAAGGAAGGTAGCTGCAGGATAGCGAGAATTTAAGAAAAGGGAGTGTCGATGTCGATGGCAAGTTTAATAAGACCCAGCTAACCTCGAGTTGGGGGGGAAGATTAGATTAAGGCGCGTCCGTCCAATCGCTCGCGCCGCTGGGGCCCTCTAAGTGGCGGCAACCCAGGTACTAACAGGGAGCTCAAGCGAAAAAGCCTGACGATACAGTATCTGCAGACACGGAGAACAGCCCTGTGTTTCGGGATCTTCGGACTGATAGAACTGTGCGACTTGTGAATCCGACCAGAGCTCCAATCATTTCTAGCGCCAAGGGACTAATCAATCTCCTTTTGTAAGTGATACCTCAGAAAGCATGACGTTTAATGCGTGATTTCAGGTACAAGTGCCTTTTGGATCGAATTGATCACTCCTGAAGACAATTCCCCGTCCCCGAAGTCGCATCATGTCGGGAGTGGCGGCATCAGCCCACATGTTTACAATACAATCACCTTCCGGTCAGCTGTGGTAATATAAGATCAGACACAATTTCATTGTGATATCCAAGGGGGCACTATCTGCTATTGCTTAATGGACTCAGAAAACGTACGAATGTCTTACGCTGCCATCCCTATCAATTCATGTTGGTGCTGCATCACATGTTTATGCCTTGGACGCTCTGATGCCGTCAGGCCAAGCCTTGCGAAGCCTTCTGTGGCTCATGCCATTGAAACGTCACCAACAGGTCATGCGTCTGCTGTCGTTGGCCCTTTTAAGCAGCTGTTGTGCTTACAATCTGTCTGGATCTCGACACTAATTAAATTATACGCGTCTCTAGATCATGCGAGTTGCCGTCGGTCAGATTCGCTGTCCCTGAACTTGAAGCAATTCAGTCCGCGTATAAATCTGGGGCGAATTTGACCCCTGGCTGATCTTGTCAGATGGGTGTTGACGATCCGAGCTTGAATGCGAGGCCGCCACACCACAACGTACGGAAGTCCGATGCTGACAGGGGAAGATCACTGAGTGAGATTCATAAGCCATAAGCTGCTGTAAGTCAAAGTGTGTATGGGAGCGTGAGAACAACTGTAACTGTAACGGGGTGTATTTTTCGTTCTAGTCGGGAGACTTGCCCATTCAATACCTTTACTTCATAGTAGTCCTACAGTCAAGTTTCAGTATAGAGAAATAAATGGTGTTTTGTATGGCTCGGAAGGCTGCTACATGACAGATCAGACAAGCTGTCAAGCTAGGATGACCAATGTTCTCTAATACTCTGAGAGATGCAGCCAAAAACAATGAAGCCAAATGAAAACAAAGCGGTTCGGTTGATCTGCGAGTACATCTTGATCATCAGTTCTTGAATCCTATCAACTGTGTAATTCTATTGGACCAACGACTGACCCGACCTAATTGCTCTTCGAAAGGCAGCTGGTAATATTCGCTTCGCTTAACTTGCCCTCTTTACGTTTTACTGCATGCATGCACGTTTCCCAATATATTGGCTTATACATTGTGGGAGTGGAAAAACTTTGCTCAGTGCCATTTCCATTTCAGTCGAGCTAATGTACCTAATAAGCCCCCACTACCCCGCCACTGGCCTTTGATTTTTATTATCATCAGGCTCTGTTTCTCCTTTGGCTTTGCTCCTCTTCGCCAGTCTCATCAGTTTCGTTTTTTTCCTCTTCTCCATCCCATCCGTTTTTCAAGGTCTCAACTCGAACCAACCGCCATCATGCTTATCTTCAAGGTACGAACCAGAACAAGCCTGTTACACCAGCATATCCCTTCTATCATGCCCCGCCTACTCCCCGCCCAGCCCAGTGCTGAGAACCCCGCGCTCGATTCTTGTATTCGCATGATCTGTCGCTGAACCCCGCAACCACAGGATATTCTCACTGAGGACGAGCTCATCTCCGACTCCTACGACCTCAAGGAGGTCGATGGCATCGTCTACGAGGCCGACTGTGCCATGATCGAGGAGGGTGGTCTTAGCGTTGGTATGTGATGGAAAATATTTCTACACCACACCTGAAGGGCGGGCCCTCGGGTGGTAAACAAGGTTCTCATTTCGATCTAACACCACGTTTTCTTTTAGACATCGGTGCCAACGCTTCCGCCGAGGAGGCTGCTGAGGATCTCGATGACCAGGTCACCAAGGTCAACAATATCGTCAACTCTTTCCGTCTCCAGAGCACCTCTTTCGACAAGAAGAGCTACCTCACCTACCTCAAGGGTATGAAGACGCCCCAGCATTTATCGGATATTTTCCTTGCTAACTCTAAACTCAGGCTACATGAAGGCTGTCAAGGGTGCTCTCCAGGAGAAGAACGCTCCTGCTGACACCATCACTGCTTTCGAGAAGGGTGCTCAGGCCTACGTCAAGGAGAAGCTTCTCCCCAACTTCAAGGACTTCGAGTTCTACACTGGCGAGTCCATGAACCCCGACGGAATGTACGTTTTCACACAATTGTTATTCACTACTGAGCTTTTGCGGATCACTAACATTTCTACCACAGGGTTGTCCTTCTCAACTACCGTGAGGATGGTGTCACCCCCTACATCATTGTCTGGAAGCACGGTGTTACCGAGATGAAGGTCTAAGGTGGCGATAGGGTTGTGGTGATGTTTTAGGGTCTGCTCTATCTGTGACGATAGACGGACGAGCAGTTGATTAGATTATGAGCCACACGAACCTCGTTCTCGGCGCTTGGTATAACCCCCGAGATGTAGCGATGAGATGAAACAAAAATAAGAAGAGGCTATGATTTCCATCCAATTTGTTCTCATATCACTTTTATGCAGTGAATAGTGTGCGGCTTTCAACAGTGGCAATAATGGCATAAACTCCATGCGCGCCCAACAATGCTTTGTCTAATTCATGTTCTCATGCTGCTCAAAACTGAGGTCTGGTTGCCATGGGAATGGGCGGTGGTTCGTCTTCGTTGGTGGCAGCCGATGCGCCTATGAGAGCTGGCTTCTTCTTTGGCGGAGGTGGAGGCGGCTTCTTTTTCCCGGCTAGACCGGCCAAACCCGGGGATGCAGTTCCAGCAGCAGCACCCTGATCCTGTCCCTGTGTGCCTTGAAGGCTGGAATACGAGCTTTGTGCCTTATCCAGTAGACCATACTTTTGGTTCAAGTTGTTGGCTGTTTTGGCTCCAGCGGCAACTTGTTCACCGTGGCGTTGGCGGAAGTTATTGGCTGTACTGGCGGCTGCTCGAGCATCCGAGAACGAGACTGATGAAGGATTCTTCTGGAACGACGAGGCGGTCTTGAAGGCGGCTTGCTTCTGCGCCCATGTCGTTCCCTCGCTGGGTGGCGTTGCAGCAGCATTGGTGTTGGATGATGATGTACCGAGCTTGGAAAAACGGTTATGTAGTTCATTCATGTGTGATGGAGCGGCAGCAGGGGCTGGAGGAGGTGAAGCGACGCCTAGGCGTGGAGGCGGAGGTGGACTAGGAGATGCATCGGCTGCCGGGCTGGAACGGCCGATACCGAAGCCGGGAACTGAGATACCGGCTGCACCGAGACGATTGACTGCTCCTTGATTCAATAGACCGTTGCCCGCGGGAGCAGGACTAGCAGCGGGTGAAGCTGATGCTGAACTTGCTGAGTTAGTCCTTGGGGGTAAACGTGGTGGTAGGCTTGGAGGTGCAGCTCTTCCTCCTCCTACACCAGCCATAGCGGACTGATATGATGGCGGCTGCGCTGGGCGTGCATCGGCACCATCTCTCCTACCGGGCGGCTTGGGTAGGTTATCTGTCGATAGACCCGTAGTGTTTGTACGATACGGACCGCGCGGCTGGGGCTCCTCCTCCTCGTATTCTTCCTGCTGGGCATATGCGGGTTCTTCAACAACCGGCGCGCGCGGATCCTGGTATTTCGATGGGGAGGTGATGACCTTTCTAGGCGTTGAGGCAGGCTTGGGCGCCGGGATGAGACCAGAACTGGTACGCTTGGGAGGCGGTGCAAAGCTTGAAGGGTCTTTGAGCTGCGAAAGGGGAACAGAGACGTGATCGCCTCGCTCCGCATCATCAGACTTTCCTCTGCCCACGAGGCCTTTCTGCGACCATATTAGCATCTGACAATCGGCTAGAACGGGGGAATTGCTTACGACTTGGCCCTTCAATTTACCGCCAGGCATTTCAGGGTGCCACCCATTCTTCATTAAATCTTTATACTTGCTTCCAGACATGGTCGAAGTCTGAAGGTTTGATTCTTGGAGGATTGAGGTTAGGATAGAGAGGTCGTTTGAAGGTTTACTTTGGGCCTAAATCCGCTGGGCACGGGAAAGTGACGTACAGTCAAAGCCACTAAAGATACGCCACAGGTTCGCGGGGTCACTTCAATTGACAGGCCGTTTGACAGCGCTGACTGACGCCTTGCGATTCAGGCGTTGATATTTGGACTTCTCATGATAGTCCACTAAATCCAGGTAATCCTCATGAACACCTAGTAAATCATACGAACCTTGAGGTACTGACGAATAAACGACGTATTATGTTTACTACCCCCCCGGAACTAGTTATAAACTTGAGCACGTTGCATCTGAAGATCATTTAACGCATGAATTGAGTGATTCACATACACGCGACGAGACGCGTCTAACCGCCAAACCACTTCTTTACCACTTTAATCTTCTCTCAACTCACATACGCACAACCAAAATGTCAAAACAACAACAGAATTCGGACTACGAGCTCTTAACAGAGCACTTTGGTTACCCTCCAGTCGTATGTTCCACCCTCAACTCCTACACCGCCGGCCTCTAACCATCACCCAGTCCCTCCTCGACGACATCATCAACACAGTCAACGTCCTCGCCGATCGCGCCCTCGACTCAGTCGAACGTCTCCTTATCTCTATCCCACCACAGTCACTCGGCTTCTCTAACAAGCACGCCCCTAAAGACAGCACTCCCTCTCTACCGCCTGACGAAGCTGCCAAACTCGAGATCGAACATGGCACACATCAGCTCGAGACGCTGCTCAACGCGTCCATCGACAAGAATTTTGATTTGTTTGAACTTTACACTATGCGCAACATCCTGACTGTGAGGCCGGACGACCAACCATACATGCGCTTGGCGCACTATGAGGGCTTGGATTTCGCAGGATTAGAGGGCCCAGATCGGCCAACAAGCGAGTCGGTGACTGCGCTGCGGAGGAGACTACACGCTAGTCAGCGACTACATACTGCGCTCGAATCTGAACGGTCGCGCAATGACGCTCTTCTCGTCAAGTTACGCTCTGTGCTGGGTGTTGTGCCAGGAAATGTGAAAGCAGAAGAGGGACAAGCTGCTGCTGCGGCTGCGTCAGATGGCTCAGCCTTTGGATTCCTGCGTGACAAGGCGAGTCTACAAGATGCTGGCGCTGATAAGCCCATCGCAACAACAACAGAGTTTACCCTCTCCCAACTACAAGCTCTCCGCGCGCTGTCGACATCTCTACGTACTCTTCTACCCGACCTTGGACCTGCGGATACAGACCCCTCTGGCGAAGATGCAGCAAGTGGCTCACGTACTTGGAGACGAGAGCGCGTGGAATACGTCGAGGGCGCATCGCGCAAGTATCTCGAGACATCGAGAGGTCTGGAACTTGGAGATCAGGGTGAGGTGCGTGATGGTGAATGGCAGGGCGAAGGACGCAAAATCACAAGGGGTGATGTTGAGGGGCTGGAGCAGGTGGCTGCGATGCTAGGACAGAAGTCAGCGCCAACGACAGGAGAAGCATCTGGTGATGGGGAACCAATGGATGAATCATGAGGTCGAGAAACACAGGCCGTTGAGTTGGTGTCTTAAAAAGGCGTCCAGGCGCAAGATGGGAAAATGGTTATATCATAGCTAATGATAATTGTCATGTCTTTTTAATATACAAAACATGTGCTTCTAAGCAACAAATACAATGTCTATCTAATGAGGGACTCTGCCTCCGATAAACGCTTGACTGGGTACTTCTAATTTTGGTAATATACAGGTTTGTACATTGCTTATCCTTCCATACTTGGTCTAGGATCCCTCGTGATTCTTCAGCGTTTGGCTGTCTATTAAGCCGTTATGCTGGGCCAGGTACCAAAAGTGATGTCTCCAATACCTATCCTTCGGGACCCTGTTCTCCTTGTCGCCTAGCTTGTGCGCCAGCACGACGCTGACGACTCTACGGGCGGATTCCATATCCCCATGTTCAAGCAGCGCCTGCATCAACTCCTTGAGACACGACAAAGAGGTGACCGGGCGGCCGGACTTGGCGAGGTCGTCAAAGATGGTCATGGCTTCCTGGATGCCGCCGCTGATGGCATGAGCGGTCATGACACGCTCCCAGAGCGTCTGGTCACCGCTGTCCACCTTTGTAAGGTTGTTCTCCTTGAGCAGAGAACGGACCTTGTTGATATCGGGGGGATCACGACGAAGGGCACGCTCGATGAGAATGGTGATCATGTGTGGAGTAAGAACGGCGCCGAAGCCCTTGCTCTGCATGTGCTTCTGCACAGCAGCAATAACATCGTCCGAGCAGTTGGGAAGGCCATCGAGGGCGTACAGCACCTTGCCATATGTCTCGAGGTTGGGCTTCAGTCCAGCTTGTTCAATGTCGCTAAAGACAGCGTGTACAGCAGCGACCTGCTCCTCAGCGGTAGCTTCTTCCATGCGACCGATGACAGCCTCGAGAAGAATGGTGAAAGTGGCAGAATCAGGCTCAATGCCCTGCTTCTCCATGGAGCGCAAGAGTTCGTGGACCTCTTCGGAATGGCCCATGCGGATAGTCTCACGTACAAGGATATTGTAGGTTCGAGTATTGGGCTCAAGGCCTTGTTTTCCAGCCCATGCCAGCAGTTGATGGGCCGCTTTTGGATCCGCGTTGAGCAATCCCTTGAAAGCCGCATTGACAGCCTCAATGGTGGGTTCTACAGCCTGAGCCTGAGTTCCCTTTTTGACTGCTTCTTGCCAACTTGCCACAAGCTCTCCAAGCGCCTGGAGGCCCTTTTGATGCTGACCAAGATCGATGAGGGCTGACACACGTTCAGTCCAAATAACAGCGTCAAGTTTCGTGCCAGACTGGACAAGTTGACTCCATAATTTCTCGATCCTAGCAATATCCTTGCACTTCTTCCAGCCGTGCATCATGGCCGTGTACGTCCTGACTGTTGGCTCAACCCCGAGCGAATGCATCAGATTGACAGTGTCTTGAAGCCTTGCCGGCCGGCGAACAGCACACCACACAAATACCCAAAAGTCAAGAAATTCCCGGTCGTCGGCCAGCTGGCCTTTCAGGTCCGAGTTTTCTTCTAGACTAGCCAACATGTTGTGCCAAATTGAACCGATGGCACCGTTATTACGTGCTCGATAGGCTGACCGTAGTTGTTTGTGGAACAAATTGAGGTTGCTCTTCGTTGCGGGGTCCTTGCCGTGCGATAGAGCCTCTGCCCAGGGTGTAGACTCGCTGGTGAGCATGGCCATGGCAAGCGGCCACTGGTTAGTAACATACTCCTTGAGCTTGGTCAGTCTCAAAGGAGAAATGCTTGAATACTGTGAGAAGACAATGTTTATGTCGGCCTCGGTTAGTTTGTACTTGGACAGCACAGACCGAACGAGAAACAGCAGAGGTGCAACCAGTTTTCTGTGAGCAGGGCCTGAGAATCGCCGATCCGACATAACGGCTAGAGAAGCCAGAAGGGATGGAATAATCTCTCGTGCTTGTGGTGGCGGTAACTGAAGGAATATAGAGGCTAGCGCGCGTGATGCCGGACTGGATGTTGGTGAATCGTCTTTCACGTTTTGTGTATCCTTTATCACCTCGGCCACTGTAGGTAATGCAAAACGTAACTCTTTGTTAAATTCGCCAGGACGCTTCAATTGAGAGACATGCATCCACATCTTGATAAGCTCTTCCTTCAACTCGGTACGCACGTAGAACGGGTTCTTTTGCTGTGTGGTTCTGGCGCAGATGTTGAGGATGAGATCGTTCCGAATGCTGAGATCATATACCCCAAGAGCACTGTACTTCTCCGCCAGGTCCAAACTGCCAGGATGCTTTCCCTTTTGCAACATGTGGTCACGCTGGTTGCGGAGCAGTTGCGTTGTGGCCATGTATATTGGCTTCGGGATTTGGCCTCCAAATTCCTGAATACTTGGCCAGATCTCCTCCTGGAAGATCTTGTACTGTTCGCCTGGAGGAAATCCTCTTGCCATAATGTCTTTAAGCCTAGCGACAATCTCGAGCTCATTCAATATGGGAATAGGTGCACCAGCAGGCTTGGTATTGGCGACAGCATTCTCCGGATTCACAATCTCTTTGAAGAGGGCCAACGCCGGATCCTGATCAGAGCTCTTCTTCTGTTTGAAGGCGTCCATTCCCCGTCTTTGCCCGGTGTGTCGTGCCGTTGGCTCATTGCTGGTGCTCGTTGAGGCTGGCCTGGGTAAGTCTGGGATATCGGCCACGGTCGAGTAAGAGGCTGCAGCCCCAAGCCGCTTGGCTGAGGCTGAAGCTGATCGCAGCTGCGAAGAGCATCTTGAACAGACTGTCCGAGACGCGTACATGGCTAGTGGCCGCTGAGGGCTTTGGAGGGTGCAGTTGCAATTTGCAGCTTGAACAATTGGTTGAGGTTCATTATTTTCAGGTGAGGTCGAGGGGCCAAGGTGTACAGCCAATCAGACTCCACCTGTTGCACACCACTCCGGTAAAGCTCGGTGTGCATTCAGGCGGTCCAGCGAATAGTTAAGCAGTTCGAGATATCTACCTAACTTTAAGCAAGAGAACTGGCAGATGATAAATAAATAAATAAAGTACCTACTTTAGGCTAATGAATAGCCAAAGTATTCTCTAATTGTTAGATTACCTTATGCTCTTTTACCTAAAGTTAAGTAGATATCTCGATTATTTGACGGCCTATACCGGACTCACTTCCCAATTGAGCCAGAACCACATAAGCAGAAAGCGAAAAATAGGCATCGTTCCATTATTTCTCGTATTTTGTTCTATATGTGAATCTCTTATGACACGATCTTCGTCTTCCTTTTGGCTATCTTAGACACTACAATTTGTTTCACATATACTTTGTCTTGACATTTGTTCACTGACTATTTTCCTAATGTATTGCCCAAAAACATTAATTACAATATTTTTTATCGTGATCCAGTCCCATATCCTATATCCCATATCCCATATCCTATCCTTACAGAACACTAAACTCACCCTCAATTTCAATAATCTTGTCCACACTCCTCTTGTAACCCGGCTCAGCCTCAATCTTCTCGATATACGCCGCCACCTTGGGAAACTCATCCTTCCATGAGCCGCCCTCAAAGGTGCCCATGTTGTCCAGCTCTGACTTCGGCGCAATGAGCGGGAAGCTCACCAGGATATCCGCAGCCGTCAGTTGCGGGCCACAGAGGTACTCGCCACCTGATGTGGCTAGGTGGCCCTCAATCATCTTGAGGTTGTTCCGTATATTGGGGAAGATGAACCCTGAAAAGAGGCGATTGGCGAGCATAGTTGAGAGGGGGCGGATGAAGAAGGGGACCGCGGGGGACTTGAGGGCTGTGAGAAGTGAGTGAGTATGAGTATAAACGTAAGTGAGAGTGAGCTAGACGTACCACCGACAACGAGCGCCATGACTAGAGGAGGCATGAGACTGCCCTCGCAGTAATGCATGTAGTACTGATACCTCATCCACGCCTCCGTCTCGCCTCCAATCTTGCCCTCCATACCATCCTTCCACCGCTGAGGAATCAGCTTCTTACCTTCGGGGACATTCTCCGTGAGGTACTGCGTGATGAAGCCACTCTCAGCAAGAGTAATAGGCTCTGTGTCTGCACTTGAGCCCGCAGGCCTGATCTGGATCACGGGCGACTTGCCCAGAGGGTGTGCTTTTTGCAGCTCTGGGGGTGCCAACTTTGTTTGCTTGTTACGGTGGAAAATCTCTAGCTCGTAGGGCAGCTTGAGTTCTTCGAGAAGCCATAGGATGCGCTGGGCGCGAGACTTGTTCAGCCTGAATTGGGTGAGTATTGAGATGAATACGTATGTGTCTGAGAGGACACGAGACGTACCAGAAAAGTTTGACGTGGGGTTGTTCGTTTGAAGCCATTGTAAAGTATGGATGTTATAGTAGGGTATGGTATGCGTTTAGGATGTGTCAGTCGATAGAGAAGATGAATTGGTTCAACAACAATGGCCAACAAAGCAAGGGCAATTTCTAGTTTATATGCCTTAGTCGCGGCACAAGTACCCAAATGTGGGCGGCACAATCAACTGCCCGAGAAGTATGACATCCGATATTCGAGATCGGCGGGTCGGCTACCTGAGATGCCGTCGGCCGATCATAAATCACCCGGACTTCCTTCCTCTTTAGGAATATCACATGTAGCCGAGTATTCAGCTCTCATCAGCTCATATCTCATTCTAAGGTATCCGTGAATTAGCAAACATTGGTTTTTATGATTCATCTCATCTCATACATACAAAAAGGCCCTTAACCTTTTTTCGGTCTATTCTATGCCACTCCCTGATGCTGCCGACTGTGATTGTCTCCCCTTCCTTAAGTAAAGATGGGAACCAAACGCCTTATGCTCTTAAGACTCCTCCAACCCAGGCTATGTGCTAAAAAAAACATCACGCTGAAGTATCGCCGCCTGCTCCAGTGTCAAATCCATCAATATCCTTATGCATGCCTCCTCCGTGTTTTCCGCTATGCAATCAAACCACGCCTCGAGCAACATGAGTTTCTGTAAATCGAATACCACCCAATGAAAACTACGCATCTTCTCTTCATCGTCGTCGGGTCTTTGGCGCTGAAGTCGGCGCGTCGTTAGCAGCTTCCCGCTTCCGCGTCTGCTTCCGAGATCTTGGTGGTAGCGGCGGATCACTGTGCAAGTGTCCCAGTTCCTCTAGTGCCGTCGTGTTCTCCCAGTTGAGACTGCGATAGTTGGGTACCTCGGGCGTCTTGTCCCGGATACGCGTGCTCATTCGCTTGTGGTTCTCTTCCTTTTTGTCGCCCTCCTCCTCGCTTGCGAGGTAGACCTTACGATTCTCCATATGCTTGGCGATCTTGTCCTTGAAGCTGAGGAGCTCTTTGCGAAGCTTGAGTTCGTTGAATCCACGAGGATCAAGCCATTTGATGAGCTCATCAACGTGTTCGGGTTCCGAAATGTAGCCCCATTGGTGCGCATTGAAAACACTGGTGTTAGCCTCCTCCATGGCCTTTCGCTCAGGAACTGTCATGTTGAACTTTGCCTTGTACTCGTCTTGGAGATCGGCGGGCAGGTCGATATACCCTTCTCGCTCAAGCTCGTCAGGTCCTTGTACCCAGATCAGTCCATTGGCGTATTCCGCCGATGCGGTCGAGCTATCGGGAAGGCCACCGTACGGCATGCCATTCCGCTCGAACCAATAGTACCGGTTCCAAAAGCGATCCTTTCCAAGAACTCGGGTTCGTGGGCAGTCGGCCTCTCGTAGATCGTTTTCAATAACCGCGATTTCGTCTTCGCACTTCTTGATAACGTCCTCCTTCTTCTGAATATCTTTCAAAAGCTTGGTAAACTGCTTCGTCTGAGCCGGGGCTTTAGGGGGCTTGGCGGTCTTTGCAGCCTTCTCCTTCTTGCGAGCCTGCTCTTCCTCTTGTTTGCGCTGCTTGGCCGTCTGAGGTCGCCGACGCTTTCGAGTAGATGACGGATCATCCTCGGTTTCCTCGCCATCTGCTTCTCGTGAAATGATCGAATCATCGACGTCGGGCATCTTTACGTCTTCTTCTTCCTCCTTTGGTGGCGAAGGGGGCATATTATCCGGGAGCAGAATCTTCTTTTGCTCGTTGAGCTGACGCAAATCTTCGATACTATACAATATATCAGCATGCAACATCTTGCGAAGTCGCGGTTTGAACTTACGCTTGCTTGCGTTGCCGCTGCCATTCGATCCTCTCTTTGCGGTAAGTAGTCATGGTTTCGCTGCAGTCTTCCATGTAGCCTCGCATGGCCTTGGTCTCGGTGGTGAGCATGCAGATAATCTGTAGAGCTTTGACGCGCTGGTTTACGTCGAGCTGAGCATATCGCTGCTTGACTGTTTCCTGAGTAGCGTCGAGTCCAGCGGGAACCAGCAGGTGCAAAAGTTCCTCGCAAACATCATACTGACGTTCGTTCTTAGACAGCTGATGAAGGAGGCCGACCATGATCCTCTCCCAGCCGCCGTTGACAAAATCTCGCTTTCGAAGATGTTCGATCCAATCATAGTCCTTCAAAAGTTGCTCGGCGCGATGCTTTGTCTCTTCCTCAGTCTCCTTCTCAGCGGCAGCCACCTCCGCAGCCAGTCTCTCCGCCTCCGCCTTGGCAAGGCTGCTGCGGGTGGCTCGTCCTACTGGCTTAAGCTCCGGTTCGGGCGTAGGCAGTGCACTGGCATCCTCATCTTCCTCTTCATCGCTATCCTCCTCATCGACTTCTGGCAGGTTAATTCGCACCTTACCACCATCTGCTTCTGAGTCGACCAGGATCTTGAGTACTGAGCAATGGATCTCGTCAAGTAGTTGGACTGGCACTTGCTCTGAAGCAAAACAGAGAGTCTCGACATAGTCGTCGAAAGTGAAAGAGTCCAGCTTGAAAACCTCGCAGTATACGTTGAGGGTATCCCAGGTCTCGAGCAATGGACCGATTGACTCCATGTTGATTTTGTTGGCAATGTCGTTCTGGGGCACGTCGCCATCTTCAACTTTCGACGGAGGATTTCTACATAAGAATTTGAGTGGTGGACGCTTGCGATCGTCTCGAGGCTCCAGTTGCAGATCTTCAATAGGGTACTTCGGAGGAGGGGGCGGAGGGGGCGGCGTAGGTTCGCGCTGCACAGGTGTCTGAATACCGTACTCTGATGGAGAGCTGAATGGGTTGTTGCCGTGCATAGGCATGTTAAGGGGCCATTTGATACCCTTGGATCCCGCTCCCTGTTGACCTGGCTTGGCCTTGCTCTTCGGAGCTGGTTTGAGTTCCGGCAGTCGTACTGGGCCAGAATGAAGCGCAGAAGCCAGATCATGGTCGTTGGTATCATGGTTGATATGTGCGCGCTTTTGCGCCTGGAGTTGTTTGCGCTCCATAACCTTAGTATCGTATCGAAGATGAGGGGGGACGCGCGTATCAATGTGATACTGGCTCGCATAGTCATGCTTTACCAGCCAAGGTGCGCCGTTCCATGCATCGCGAGTGACAGTCTTCTTAATGAAAGACCTAAGCATTGCCTTTGTGAAGATACCCCGATCTCGGCAAATGTGTTCGTCTGTCACTATCGTCTCCTCTTCCGAGTCCTTGAGATCCACGAGATAGCGAGTAGTAGGCAAAGAATGGCTTCCATCAGGAAGGGCGCGGGGACCAAAGGTTGTCTTGTCGCGAACCAAGCCGTGAGCGCGATCGCCTCCCTTCATGGTCACTGTGACCTCCTCACCAGGGTAGTAGTCATGCTTAAACTCGTCGTAGATTTGATCGACGAGGTTATCGAGGCGAGAAACGGTCTGAAACTGCACCTTACGCAATATAGGACCTTTCAACGCCTCGGGAAACGAAGCTTCGACCTCTTTACCTCCCGCAAGCTAATTTAACTGTGAGCCAATGAACGTTGACTTTAAGGTTAATAACACAAACCTCGCTCTTCAGTGCCTCGAAGAATGTGAGGCCCGAATGCCCTGTAATCTGGTCATTGAAGCGGCGCTATAATATAGGTAAGCAAAAAATGTTGGGTTATAAATCCGAGTATCATAGCTAACCTGTTTATAGAAATCCATACTAAGAGTCGTGTAAGTAAAATGCTTTTCAGAAAGGTCAATAAATCACACTTACCGGTCGAGGTAGTCCTCATATGAAGTAAAGACCTCCCCGGTTTGGGGAATATGCCAGACCTATAATGATTCAGTCGTTGCGCAAAACTAGGAGCTCCATTGGCGATTGCGGCCATACCTCGGTATTCTCATCTTCAATCTCTACGGAAGGCAAGAAGCGGACGGGTTTGCGTTTGAAGAGAACCTATTGATACAGATTCAGTAAAGATGAAGTGTTGAGAGGACAAACAGTGGGAGCGCGTACCATGGTCTAGCAATCTAGGCGCAAGCGGCCGACTCGGATGTGCAAAAGAAACCACCTGCAAGGCTGATATGTAGCCTTCCCCCACTAACAAGAATGTCGCTTCAAGGTGTATGTGTATCCTAGCATGGGCGCAAGCAGAATTGTGGTGGGAAACGCGACGATGAGAAATCGTGCTGAGGCGGAATTCGGGGTCGTTCGTTTACGTGGGCGGATCGAGAAGAACGCGGGCGCGCAAGGTGGGAAATCGGGGGTGGGCTCTCGCGAGTGATCAAGCCGGGAGCAACGACTTACACGGCAGGAGGCTGATGAAGATGCAGGACGCGAAAAAGATGCTGTTTAAGTTGTTGTGTCTAATGCGCCCAAGCTGTTGAAGATGAAGGCTGTGGTGGGCGTGATAGAACGAGGAGAATGATGTAGGAGAAGAAAAAGAAGAAGCCAAGGAAGGAAAGGAAGGAAAAGAAGCGGGCTACTGGACGCGACTTTGACGGGAGGGAGTTAACGGCTCCTGGAGGGTCCCGGGGGAGAGGTGTGGTGGGTCGATGTGAGCTGGGAGATACACGGGCTGCCAGTGTTATTCGGGGCCATGAATCAGTATCTGACTTGTACATTGTACTTCTAACTCAATGCCGTACCTGGTACATCAGTGTGCCAGGTTCACGGGCATGACATCCCGAACTTGTGCAGGTGAAGAATGCGGCTGTAGATACCCGAGTAAGATGATATGATATGACCTATGGGCTTTCAAATGATTATATAGAGACTATCAGTTTGAGCAATGTATATTTATTGCTATTTGAACTTAAAAGTATCACCGCATCGAAAAGTCAACGCGGTCAATGGAAGAGCCCGCGTCAAAAATGTCCCAGATTTTTTTTAGCTTAGCTCCAACCTCATGGATCCGTTCCTCTCCACCCATGCGCTCTACCCCTGTCGCTTGTCCGGCCCTCCTCCTCGTCGCCTTAGATCCATCATTCAACTTTGCCCGCCTATAAAACAGGCGTATCTTGAGTTTTTGCCCACGTTCTTGGACTCTTTATAATCCTCGTGTAGCTCTACACCCGACTAGCATAGCATTAACCACCCATCACTCAGTCTGACCAGGCTACCACTGATATAAGTATATCTTCTAATTCAGCCGGAGACACAGGTAAACCGTCATCTTAGGGCGCCAAGTAAGCTTCTTATACAAACACCACTCACATTATGCGACAACGAGCAATGCCAAACGATAGTATAATCTCTGACGAGGGGCATCCTTCCAGTATAGTTTATTTATCATTACAGGGTCTGGCTAAGACGGCGCATCATGACATAGAACAATGCGGCTCTCTCAACCCCGGCTCAGGTGCGTCGTGTAAGTCACATTGTGTCCTTATACCTTGCTATCACTGCCCCAGGAATACCTCAATAGAATTAAATACAGTCCTCGTGATGCATGTTCGTGGAATGAGCTATTATTGTGGCATTCAACACTGGCAGAGCTTCTGTGCCAGTTCCAAGGCCAAAGTTGGAGTCTCACAAAGGGGCTTTTATTAGCCTTACACTTGACGTGGAAAGCTCCACATTTCAGATCGCCCGCTACATTCTTTTGGCCTTGACCGGGCACTTACGAATCCAAAGAGCATACCATGAGGGATAAAAAAGCTGTTTCGGATAGTATCAAGAAACTGTTACTTTGTAAAGTCATCATCATATGAAGCCAATACGTGACAGCAAGTGCTCACACCGATCCAAGTAACAACGATAACCCGATAATGACGAATTCATTCACTTTGCTTCATTTGTTTCAACTTGAGAAACCATCACATTACCTCTCTCAGTCCATATAAAGATAGGAAATCTATTTGGGTATCTTGATATCTGCTACACCTCACGCAGTGAAATACACCACCATATAGCCCACCCAGCTTCCCACCACACCGATCGCAGAGTACGAGCTCGTAAACATCAAGGGAATAAACTCATAGCTCTTCCCAAATATGATCTGATGTAAGAGAGAGCAGTACAGAATAAGCGGAATGCTCACAGCAATGTACAATGTGCTGAAGCGGTCCAGCAGGAAGATCCTAGGCTTGTTAGAAGCCGGAGCAAGGCGATCAAACGCCAGGAGGAAGACCACCAGCCAAATAATGGTGTAAATGGTTTTGATGGGAAACTCTGCCGGCGTGAATAGGAGCGGGAAGAGTGACACGTGACCGGCAACCGCCAGCGGGCGGAAGGCTCCAAGATGACGCCTGTCCCGAAGGGCAATAAGACTGAAGGGAATGATGACGAGAAGGACGGCCTTCTCATGAACATGCCAGCCAAAGAGGAAAGAGGCATAGCCGCACAGTGTGACAGCGCCAATAAAAGTTTCCCAGGTTGGTTGGGAGAAGAGCTTGATAAGAGGCAGGACCTGGAAGAACAATGTGAGAACAAAACAAGTTCGAGGGCTGATTTCAGGCAACACGGCGAATGCTGTGTCTCCGACCAAGCCACGAGTAACGCTCTGCAACGCGCTCTTGTTGACGGCCCAACCAATTCTTGGAGCGACTATGAAGATGTTAGGTTTAGAGCATGGATATCGCTTCGGGTAGAACATACCGTGAATCAGGATTCGGTCCGCAAAAGAGTAAAGAGCCCAGACGTTAGGTGCCCAGTAAGCATGACAGAGTCCTCGAGAGAAAGGGAAGAGGCGGCTCAGAAGCTGGGGGATCTGATTCATGGCAGCAAATGGTCCAAATGCAGCTCCAAAGATGGTTGCAATGCCCAATCCCAGCTTGATCGAGTTCAAAAATCGAATGCGGAAGATCGACTTGGATGACAGACAGTATGCCCGCAGAAGATAGACAAAATAGGCGGGAGCCAAGTACAAGTAGATGTGCTTGAAGCAGAGCAAGGCAGCAAAGACAAGTCCACTGGTCAGTAGCTCGCTCTTCTGTCGCGCAAGAACAAGAGACAGAACGAGAATGCCGTACATGAAGCCATTGTACTGAAAGTGAATGTGGTCGATGATGAGAAGTCCGGGAGAAAGGATGATTGATAGAGCAGCGACCTGAGCGGAAAGACGGGATTTGAGAGGAGCTGTATCAATAAAGGTCTGGAGCGCATATACCAGAACAAGCTCAGTGATAATGACGGAAGTACGCTGAAAGTAGATAGTCTGCCAGCTGTCGTAGTCGAGGTTATAGACTTTGACCATGAGAGGGTCGACGAGACGGGCGACGTGGGCAAGTATCCATTCAAAGTAGGCGAAGAAGGGCGGATAGTCCAGGGTCCATTCCGAGGTCTTTTCAATATACCATTTCTCCAGGGGAAGACTGTTTGTGATTGCAAGCCAGTTGCGATGAACCTCAAAGTCAGTCGACTTGCTGTAGGCGGTGATTAGCGACGCGACGCACACATGATGGACGGAACAGACAGGACTGGACTCACTATGCGGGGAACAAGAGGATTTTAAAGGCGGCAGCGACAAGCGCAGTTTGCGCAAGTGTTGGATAATGCTCACTCATGATGCACGTTGTTGTCGCTGAGGTCGAGTAAGCCTCATGACACTTGTTCTGCGGGTTCAGGTCAGATCGAGAGGCGAGCAGTCATGACGAGAAGCTCAGGAGATTGGCTCGTGTTCTTTTTGGAGGTTGAGCACTGGACAGGACAAGACAAAAAGGCTAAGCCCCATAGGCCCTAGTTCAATTGACAGCTGTCCGGGTTGCAGGCGACATGGTTACAGGGGTACCTTGTTTTAGCTTTTGTATTGTTATTCAGAAGTATAATTTGGAGTTTGAGGAACAGTGAGCACTTGAATATTACTAACTTTGACAATTGAGTTAATGTAGTTTCAACCGTTAACCATTGAAATACATAGCTCAACCTCTGCAGCACCTTAAAAGGGGTTCTCTTCCTCTAAAACCCGCCAAGCTACCGACGGCCCGAGCTCCTTTCCCCAGCTTCTATCTATCAAAGTCCACCAATGGTGCTCTTTGCTGCTGCATTCCCAAGCCACGCCGCTCTTTACGCCACAAAGTTACCTAGGTGTTAGGGTGCCTTCAGGTGTCTCCTTGTCAAGGCTGAGCTGAATCACATGTGGCTTCATCCCTCTCTGCTCCTGCTCCCGCTCCCCTCATGAGACCCTTTTTCTCTTGCAACTTTTAGTCAATTGTGCTCTTTTTGTGTTTCTTTCTTGAATAGAATCGTTTTCTTAAGGTTCATCGTTTATGCCTCTTTAGAGACGTTAATTCTCAGTTCTTTTATCAAATCATCACCGCCTTATTCAACCCCCGCTCTCCAAACTCCAACTTCTGTTTCTGAGCTGGACGCTTTTCCAGGGGCTGGATAGTGCAAAGTGTCCTCAGCCTTGCCTCCACCAAACTTGGCTCATACCTTTCACTTTTAGAGCCCCTCTTCCACGACCCAAACTTTGGGAAAAGGGTTATTCCTGCAGGTGTAAAGTCTGTGGTTGATTACTTGATTTCTTACTGTTCTCTTTGGTCTTTGGTCTTTGGTCTTTGGAGCCATCTCCGACTTTCGCCATGAAGGTCTCTGTCTCTTTGGCTGCGCTGCTGGCAGCAAGCCTGTCACAGGCCCAATATCTCATCAGTGAGCTCAGTTTTGGCCATGCTGGAAGGTTTGTTCTATTCCTCGTACCTGTGCAAAAATGCACTATCCAGGGATGTTGCTAACCCGCTCTCCGCCTGTAGGATAAGCCCCCCCGAGTCTCGCGGGCAGATCCCCAACTTCGCCGTCCAGGGCAACCCTCAGATGCCAGAGGTGCTCTCCAACCGAATTATCCTGACTCCTATCGCTCCCGGTAACCAGCGCGGTGCCATCTGGGGCCAGCAGCCTCTGCTCCGTAACCAATGGATCGCCGACGTCGACTTCCGAGCCAACGGCCCCGATCGCGGCCGTGGTAACCTCAACATTTGGCTTGTTCGCAACGGCCCTGCTACCATCGGCTCTGGTAGCATCTACACTGTCGGCAAGTTCGACGGTCTGGCCTTGGTGATAGACACCTCTGGTGGTTCAGGTGGCATGGTCCGTGGTTTCTTGAACGACGGCACTACCGATTATACGAGGAAGAGCAACGTCGATGAGCTCTCGTTCGGCCACTGCTCATACAACTACCGCAACCTTGGTCGACCTTCGCAAATCAAGCTTCGACAGACGGCTACTACATTCCGTGTTGAGGTTGATGGTAGCCTGTGCTTTGAGTCGGATAAGTTCAGCATTCCCACCGGCTATCAATTCGGTGTTACTGCTGCGACTCCTGATAACCCTGACTCTTTTGAGGTCTTCAAGATGGTTGTCATGGCCGATAACAGCGACAGCGGCCCTGTCCGTAACAACGATCCTCCCAAGCAACAGCAGCAGCAGCAGTCCAACGGCCAGGCTCAGGCCCGCGGCCAGCCTCCCAGCCAGAACTCCAACAACAAGAACAATGCCAATAACGATGCTGAATACGCAGACGAGGATCCTGACATTTTCCAGACCTCCAAGACACAGTTCATGGATCTGCACAACCGCCTTCAAAACACCAACCACCAACTGGGCTCACTTCAACGCACCTCTTCCCGCCACCAGCAGCAGGATGAGAAGCGCCATAGCGAATTGACCTCGTTGATCGGCCAGCTTCGCGCCGATATGCGCAAGCTCGACGATATCACCGCCCTACAGACCCGTATCGTTGAGCTCGAGAAGGAAGTTACAGGCCTCCGAAAGGATCTCACCCGCAAGCTTCAATCCACCGAGCGCTCCTTCAAGAACACCCTCTCCGACCACCACACCACCCTATCAGAGGCCGTCATGGCTAAGACCCCTGGCCACAAATTCCTCATCATCTCCATCCTCGGCACTCAGGGCCTTCTCGTTGCTGCTTACGTGATTTACAAGAGACGGCGATCATCTATGCCCAAGAAGTACCTGTAGATGATGAAAGGAGCGTCAAGAGTAGGATAGTGCATGGAGAGGGCAATTTTGTATCTAGGAGAGTGAGGTTTTGTGACTTCACGCCTTTTTTCTTAGTGTCACTGTGCTTTGTAAATTAGATGCATGAGCCGTACGTACATGGAAGAGTTTTATGTTTGCGAGAGAGAAAAAGAGCATGATAATTTCATAAAATATCGTAATTCAAAACTGCCAAGTTGAAACAATATGTAAACCTAGACCCATTCTTATTACTAAACCCAGATGCTAGACGTTATAAAGACCCTCCCAAAATAACAAAACCAGCCCATGCATCTAATATAGTTAATAAGCGAGTAGGTTAGATAAGCAAGTAAGTTAAAAATCCCTTAATTAATAATATTTCTATCTGATTA
>JAASAY010000428.1:0-37133 GCA_014822085.1 Fusarium stilboides | reverse complement strand
ATATTATAATCTTCTATACTTAATACTTAGTAATACCTATCTTAAGCTGTTTAGTTGTTAAAGGGAAGGCAGACCTCTTGCTATCACCTTTAATATCTTTAGCAGTCGGCTTAATATCAGCCTTCTTAAAGGTGCAAAGCCCTTTTCCCTCAGAAGCCAAAGCTAGGATCGCATTCTCGAAGCTGACTTCTTCCGCATTTCTATCCTGTCCGATTTTAGTGATAACCTCGAGGTCGGTTTCACCTTCTCCTGATACCTGCGGCATCCCAGTACCGCCACTTAGGACCGCCTTTAAGAGACTTGCAGTATTGTTTGGCGTGAAGGCGGACAACTCTGAGGGAACGCAATGGCATCGCAAAGACTCGTAGAAGGTAGCACTATTCCAGTGCGACCTGGAATCAACAGCTAGAACCAATCGTAAATGAATCAAGGGATTGCGGAGCCTTGGCAGAAGTTCCTGAGCAAGAGGGCTCTCCAGTATAGTCTTCGCAAGCTCACCTTGGTGTCTCGATAGCAGATGTAACAGCAAAAACTGAAGGTTGGCCTCGAAAACAACGCAACGAGAACCGCTTCTTGGTAAATGATTCAGTCTCCAAACAGGCAGCGCGATAAGGTTACCATTTTCCGAGAAGCCTCCAACGAGAAGGACGGTTGAGTCTAGATTTTGACAGGTTCCTGCCATAGTTATTGCTGCTTTCAAAGTTTCGCATGACACATCCTTGGCCAGACTCCAGCCGCTGACAGAACTGATGCTTTGCAAAACCATGCTCTCAGTCGATGATATGAAACGCACGAGAAGATTAGTAAAAGCTGTCCCCATACTGACGAAGGGTATCATCTCTCTGAGCACCCCTCGATTGGGTCCATAGCTGTGTGGATCGGCCCCCAGGGATATCAACTTGTCAACAAGTCGAGACGATGGCACTTTGCGGTTACTCTTGCTGTACTGCATATCCGGGATCCAACTTTCACGCAGAATATTGGTAGCAGCGAAGTCGATTGATGTTTCTTTTGCGACAATGAATGTGACAAAATCATCAAACTGCGGATACCCCATCAGATGATTCGCAAAGGGGAGCGGCGCGCTACTTTGAGGCCACAAGAATCTGATGCATTGTTTATCGTAAATGCCATGAACGATATGGAGCATCTCGATAGCAACTTGTAGGCCTTCACTCCCGAAAAGTTCGGGCAGTTTGCGAATCTCACCGAGGATAGTACCCGCGTCTACTGATAGCCCGAATTCAGAGTTGCAAGCGATAGCATGACAAATCAAACCCTTGAGTAGTCGAGCATGTGCGGTAAGTGCGGATGACAGACCACCCCCCAGGATGCTTTGACCGGTTTCTGTATCTATCAAGAAATCGTGGGCTGTGCGGTGAATAAATACCACGTGACCAAGTATTTTCTTGAGGGCGTTCCTATCAGGCTTGGCCATGCGATCAAAAAACTCTGAAGGTTCGACTTGTAGCAACCCCGCACATCGAGTGCGAATTGAAACATCCGCCTTATCACACAATCGTTGCATTTCCACCCGATCAATAGTGTCTGCGCCAGAGTCTGTGAGAAGAACTTCTTGGGTCTCGATATCCTCTGCGCAGGCGACTTGAAATAACACCGTTGCGTCGAAGGCCGCATGTGAATCTTCGCTTTCATGCCGAGATGATACGTAACGCTTTCTGGTCTGCAGGAGGGCGTACCAGAAATATCTTGCGGCTATTGCTCGATATACAGCGTTGTTCTCGTTGAGTCTTTGCCACATATCACTATATAGCTCCTCGAGCTCTCCAGGGAGCTCATCGATCCGAGCGAAGAGTAAATTATTTGAATCTCCGTTTTCTATTCCAGTAATCAGGCTTTGAGTCGCGAGATGAAGCCATAAGAACACCCCTTGCGCTTTGTCGACAAGATGTTTGATCAGTAACTCTTGTGATATGTTCAAATCTTGGTGATCGGAGCGCAGAGGTTGGAATTTCTCCTGCACAAAGATGCGCATATCGGGCTTCGTTAGGTCTTCAAGCAGAATCCCAGGTGCCTTTATGCCACAGAGCCACCTCATAATCTGCGCTTCTGGTCGAGTAGAGACACAAATTTTGATCTTCGTATGGCTCAAAACTTTTCCCACAAACTGTGTGAGTTTAGAGAAGTCATGCTGAGTCCGAATTTCATCAACTCCATCGATGAAGATATATAAGCGTCTTACATCCAAATTGAGAATATAGTCCCAAACGTTTTCCAAGTCCTTGACAGACCAGTCGTGATGCTCTATGTGCGAAGACAGGTGCTTGAAATGGTCTAGGGTTTTGTGGACCAGATGCTGGCTGAGTTCGAATCTTTGATGGATCAGGGAACATAAAAGGCCTTTGAAACTGTTTTGTTCGGGAATCCCGATCCTCCAGAAGAAGTGGGAAATGATAGAGGCATCTGGATAGCGGCTTTTTGTTAAATGTTTTGTTGTAGGATTATCCACAATGAATTTGACTAGTGTACTTTTCCCAGACCCCGGTTTACCACGGATATAGAAGAGTGGATCGTCTGATTGCAACCATGTGACGAATGAGGCCCAAGAGCGATCAATCTCTGTCATAGCACGACTAGAACTCTTTCGAGCTCTAGCAACAGCCCCCTGACTTTCATAAGATGAAAATACCCGGTCAAAGGTTGCATCGCCCGAATCCATGACAGCGTTGTATCTTTGATTGATTGTAGGAAATCTTAGGCTCCGAAGAAAGGCATCGCATCGAGTTTTGTCTTCCGCCGCAATTTGAATGGCAATGGTTTGGGCGGTAGTGTGTGTGTTGATGACTCCTTCGGCCCTAGTTGTTTCTTGCACGATGATTTTACTCGCCAAGCCAAAGCCTTCGTTGATGAGATCTTCCAGCTTAGTGTGACCCTGAGCAAGTTGTGCGATCATATGCTGTATGTCAACTGCGAGGTTATGGAAACCTTCCTGTTGTTGTAGGCTAATTGCATCGCCGCGTGAACTAGAAAGATTTACTTAGTATTAGATAGATGCTAAGGACTAAAATACTTACCATAGATGTGATAACATTTCGGTTTCCATTACCTGTTGATGCCTCGATAAGGATGACTCTAGGCTTTGAATGTTTTTTCGATGACTAGATGCTCTGAATGTGGCATGTATTGCCTTGACCAAATTGCCCTTACTTTGTAAGCTTGTAAGAAACTGAGCTTCCCGTTTCAAATCCTCTGCCGCCTTCTTGCATTCTCGAGCGATATCATGAAGCCTCTGATTACCGAGTTGTGGATGAGCCTTTGCCATAGCCTCGCAACGAATCTCAACTCGGTCGACAGCATCAGACATCTGCTTGGTGTGGAGTTCGAGAGAAACCTCAGAAGTGGGCTTGCCATCATAGATCTTCTTGCAGGCAACTATCATTTCGCTTGCAAACGAGATGACTTGAAGGACGGCGCTAGCCGCACCAAGGGCCTCCAGACCGCTTGCCATAGTTGTTAAGCTCGTTTGGTGGGGTTTTGGGTGTGATTTCGATGGTGCGGGATTTTAGGACGGTATTTAATCTGACCGCGAGAGTCTGTGCACGCTGCTCATCCAATTATGTATAAGAAGCAATAATCCAGCCAATGCACCGCCACAATGATTTATTTGCTTAGGTAAACATGGACAGGGTTTAAGTGGCCTTGTTCCTTAATCGGATGGATACATCACAACTTCAGAGTCTATATTCAGATACATATAGAACCCACGCTATACGATAACACGAAGACCGTTGTATGTATTTAGGTAAGGACCCTATCTCCAAAGCATTCTTAATTGCCTTACATAATGTTGCAAATACGAAGGGAATGAAACCCATTCTCCAAGTCCTGCCGCTGAGAATAGTCTGCAACATGAAAGCCAGATACATTGCATCGTAGACAAACAAGGCTAGTGCTATGGTTGTTTGCGCATCATAGACCTGGCTTACGACACTTGCTGTCAACCCAGCCCAGGCTGATTGCATAGGTAAGTCCATCAAAAGTGACACTTTTCTAGAGAACCGCGTGTTAAAGGGGTTTATTCCGCAGAGCACATGGAAGCTGAAATCGCTTGATCCTAGGGGTTGTTCGGGGACTGAAACATTGATTGACCAGCTCTTATCAGGTCTCCATACACAAGAGAGCTAAGGGACCGCGCCTTGGTGGGCGATTGACACGGAAAACAGTTCTTGCCGACTCCTAGCATCAAAAGGAATCTCAGCTGGAAGAATCTTGTCTCAAGCTAGGAAGACTGCCGCGACTGGCAGGAAACAATTGTCACGGAGGTCCTTAGATTCACGCAAGCCGCAGGCTTCCGTTCAAAAGCTGCGATCTACAAATGTCGGCAATATGAAGGCCTATGGGTCGCTTCTACATCCAATCATAATAGACGTGTGACAAGATGTAGAATACTGGGGGTCTCCCCTACTATCGACGGTTCAGGACCGAGGAGTTTTCAATGACATCCTATGATGGAGTATCTGAGATTACCTGTTGACCAAGATGACTTGTTCTCGGACTAAGTGGAGCATTTGAGCTTCCCTCCTAGCTCCAAGATCCAGTACCTGAGTGGGGACCATAGTCCAGAGACATGGCCAGCAATGTCGGTGCGCTACTCAATCCATTTCAAGGGGTGCCAAGCTTACAGATTCTCGTCGATCACGGTAAGATGCTCAAGAATATTTACATGCAAACCGGGCGAAGCGTCTATTATCGACGAGTTCGGAAACATGAAATATCGTCGTATTATTCAGACTTATTACGGTGTAGCGTACTGACAAGGCGTCGAAACAAAACTCTCCTGTAGCAACGCACCCCTGAAGTACACTGACGTCTCCTCGCTTAATTATTGCTTGAAGGAGCCACGTTGCCCTTTCCTTCGCCCATAGCGTTGACCTGGTCCTGATGGTTCATAGCTTTTACGCCGATAGGTACAAGCTTTGAGGTGAGTAGGCTGTATTGGGGCATGGCAGACAAATGAAGAGGGTTGAAAATACATGATAGCTTGGTTTGCCGAGACTTGCCTCCCGAAGCACATTTACCGTGAGCGGTTCACCACATAGTATACATTGAGAATAATATAATTAAGACTATATTAGTCGGGTACCCATGTGAACTGAGGAGATCAGGAATCTTTGTCATCTATGTTCTTTCGCGAGTTCCTATTGCATTCGGCATCATAAACGGCAAATATAAGGACAAAGGTGAGAAGATGATACATGAGAGGTCTTTATGTTCCCGGACTAACTGCCATGGGTGCTCGGCATCAGTATTTTCTGCCTATTAATCTTTGAAGTACTTCCCAGCGCAGGATCCCCAGTGTAGTAGAGTATGCAGGGTTTATACAGGTTTTTACCTTGTTAGATCAGTTCTTGGCTCCCCTCACGTTTCCGTGTACTGCTGCGTGTACTGGCGTATGACGGGGATGGTACAGACAAAAACACCTGACTCATTGCTTACGTGAGACCGCAACCCAAGCTAAATGGTTCATTATATTAGGGCAACGGCGATTGGCCGTACCTGTTTCGAAGCTGGAGTTAACCCCCGCGTACCAATGGCCTTTTCAAATGATCCTTGTAAGCTCCACCTGGCCAAGGGTGAGTTGAGCTCCGTTGGACTCAGCATCAATACGTTCAGGCCGTCGTGACGTAGTTCTTCCGGTCTCAAGACCAATACCGCTACCCAAGTTCCCCTCGTCGAGTCAAGTCCACTAATCTTGCAACACACTTCTTTCGTCGCTATGGCTTTGCTTGTCTTCACATCACAACTTCTCGGACTCACCGTCACCCTCTCCACTTTCTATGTGGTGTTTAAGGTCCTGCACAACCTCTTCTTTCATCCTCTACGCTCCTATCCAGGCCCCTTTATCAACCATGTCTCGGTTTTTCCTTTCCTTTACTGGCTCTATAGAGGTACCTTACCTTATCGCATCGCCGACTTACACGCCCGCTATGGACGTGTCGTCCGTGTTGCCCCAAATGAGCTCGCCTTCGCTGATCCGAGAGCCTGGCGCGACATTTATATGCGCAAGGGTGCTGGAAACTTGGAGTGCGCCCATGACATGGACTACTACAACGGCATGAGACAGTCTCGAGCTTCTATTATTGCTTGCGAGCGCGAGGAGCACGATGCTATACGAAAGAAGATGAGTATCGGCTTCAGCGACTACGCCATAAAGAATCAAGAGTCCGTGGTTCAGCGTTACGTTGAACTGCTTGTTCAAAGGCTTACTACTCACTCGTCAAATAACCAATCTGTCAATCTGCGCGACTGGATTGCCTATACTACCTTCGACTTAATTGGCAAGCTAACCTTTGGCTCCGATTTTGGCTGCTTAGAAAGAGGTACCTATCACTCGTGGATCCGGCTTATTATTGGCAATGTCAAGGACCTAGCAGTACTGTTTGCCCTGAGCCGTTTGGGAATACTCACCGCTGTATTGTCTCTGATGACCAAATTCGGCATCGGAGATCAGAAGCGCCAGCTGCATTTGCAGCTTACAAATGAAAAAATAAAGGAACGACTCGCTCTGGGCGCCGGCCACCTTGATTTTCTCGACGGACTTGTCAAATCCGACATCCCCTTTGAGCAGCTAAAGAGGAACGCGGCGTTACTTATTGTCGCTGGTAGCGAGACAAGTGCCACGCTTCTTACCGGCGCCTTATATCTTGTCGGCACGCACCCGGCGGTTTACGAGAAGCTTCGGACTGAGGTCCGCGGCCGCTTCACATGCTCCAGCGGTATAAACTTCAAAAGCGTCAATGATTTATCATATATGCTGGCTGTTCTCAACGAAACACTTCGTCATTATCCGCCCGTCGCAATAAGTTCTCCACGTCGGGTCGACCAGCCTGGCACCAAGATCGCTGGTCACGACGTCCCCGTGGGTACGATTGTCGGCGTGTGGCAATGGGCTCTATACCATGATCCGTTACTGTTCGTCGAACCGCACCGCTTCGACCCAGATCGATTCTATGATCGCTCTAATAGCAAATACGCCAACGATTGTCTAAGCGCGGTAAAACCTTTCCTTGTTGGCCCTCGTGACTGTCTTGGGCAGAATTTGGCCATTGTTGAGATGCGTGTCATTCTTGCTCGACTCATTTGGGAATTTGATATAGTCATCAGTGACGAAAGCTGGGGGTGGCTCAAGGACCAGCCAAATTATCTGTTATGGGACAAGCCCGACTTACATGTTTACTTGAAGCGAGTCCAGCGATGATAACACCTCTAACGGATAACTTCAACACGGCTCTGACTATCTTCTGACGAGTCTAGAAATTAGTACTAGTGAGATTGCTTGAATCGGTAGCCTAGTGGATTCACACTTTTACCTTCCCAAGTTTGTGAATTAACAACCCTGATTGAGAAGATTTTCCGAAGGTTGAGTTTGATGTCCTATTTGGCTATTTCAGGAAGGACTTGGACAAAGGGCACGTAATTCTGAGACTCATATCTACCCTCCGTCTTGACTTATCCACTCAAGGTCCATTAATATACATTTTTGTTTTCTGTTTGAGTGAAAAGAGTCACGGGGACCAACGCCTGCATGAGTTTTAAAATGCGTTACTGGGATCTTCGTCTGCTATGTGTCCATGGAGTGGTCAAGGAAGGCATCGCCACATCAGCGCAACCCCAGAGTTTCGTCTTCAATGTCATAGGCCAAAGCGACAGCTCCATGCTGGGGTTGACCATTTTCCATTATGAAGCTAAAGGTAGTCAGTTGGCTCAATGTTCTTGACTCGGCTGTTGCCCTTATTAGACATGTGAGATTGCCGTTATCTTTGTTGTTGCAGTAGGGCTCACGTCTTAGGGTGTCGCTGACTTCATATCATCCAACCTTCTTTCGTGAAGGGTGAAGAGCACCCACCTTACTGGACCTAATAACTCTAAGTCGAGAACGTCCGCGCTCTTACACTGATGGAACAGAATAGAGTTTATTAACAGAAGAGAGCAGAGTACATAAGTTCCCAACTCGAAGAGAAAGGTTGGGTCTTGAGTGAATGATGCCTCGTGTAAAAGTGATTGCGTAATTGCCACGGTGCTCTTGTGTAAGTTATATTTATCAGTGCTTAGAAACCTGTAAGTTCGAAGGAAGACATTGGAAGGGTCTATCATCTGTTGACCAAGCGCTGGCGGATCCCTATGGTAATGTTTGAGGGCGTTAATAGCAGCGACCCAACACGTGGTGAGCAAAAGACTTTAGACTCGGTATCATGGTCTGCCCAAGCCTTAGGAAGCAAATGATGGGCTCTTATATGTGCGCTATCTCGAGGCTCGAATCTGCGTAACAGGCGGTGGGGTGCTACAGAGCAGGTACAGGTAACTTGGAGATAAAACGCATCGAACTTGGTAAGCGGTGGGTGTCTCGCAATAGTTAGTATTTTTGGCGACTGGATTATCCCCTCAGAGATTGCCTGTTGAGCAGCGAGTTTGCAGTCTTCTCGTGACTTGGAAACGTACAATAAGCGTGTTGTCGGGAACTTCGTCTCGGCGCCTATAAGCTTCCTCTGGTTCACACAGCTTCTCTCAAGATCTATTAGGACGGAGGCCACAGCATCGACCGTCTTCGACAAGGGAATGATCGGACGGGACTACAGGAACGCGTTCTAATCACTGACCCATTTGGGTTTGCTCCACAAGGTCTAAAAGTAAAGGAAGTTAACTCGAACAAGAAACAACACGGGTCTTTCCGGTGGACCTTGCCCAACACGACCGGCAGCATCGTCGCCAAAAGAAAATCTTGCTCTGAGACGCGTGAGGCCTTAGTGACGAAGAATGTAGCACTTTCCAAAAGGCGATGACGGGGTCCAATAAGCTGACACTCTCTTCTAAAGTGCACTTCTAAATATTAGTCAACTCTCTAAAGTTTCACGAGACTCAGACCAGATTCGAGGATAAGACTTCAGCAACGATTTTTAGGAATAGATGGTTATACTTTGCAATTCTATAGGGAGTAAGAGGGCTGCATCTACCATAGCTAGGCACATATTGTTTTCACATCATAGGAGCATTACTGACTCGTGTCTATGGGACGTAAGTAAAGGCCAGGCAGTATATAGGCACGAGTGACTGGTGACCTTCTGGATACAACTCGCCAAGCGCCATAAATTTTATTACATTGTCATGTTCCACCTATATGACAGTACATAGCCCCAGGAAACCGTCGATCATTTTACATTTGAACCATGATGTCCACACTGCTCTTTGTAGTTTTTCTTAAGCTGTGACTCGATATTTCTGCCTCACGCTTTGAACTGCTCAAGGTACCTATAGTTTTCCATCTGTCCTTCAATAGCTATTCTCATCTTGGTAGCTACTTCGGTGCCGTACTCTTCTTCGATACTGGCTACAGCATTGTCAATGCTCACGGGACGGCGACACTACGACAACATAACTTTAGTAAGACTCGTGATACGTTGAGGTCTGCCTGACTAACCTCGTGCTTGTTGACGCCATTACTCTCCCAGATAGTGCGCGTCATCTCTTTGAGAACAGGATGCAAGCTTTCCCCGGTTTCACCCAAGGGGACCCATGTGTCCGACACTTGGGCCGGGTCGAGACTAAGCCCGTCACATACTCCTCTGATCACTTCGTCGGTTCGTGTACATACATCCTCTCCGTCTACTACAACGGGGGTGCGACCTTGACTTTTTAGGGTCTCGAACAATAACCGTGACCAAGCGAGCGTGGCGAACCAGTAGTTATGATTCTCAGTCGGGTCCAGATTTCCTAGCGCAGGAAATCCGGAAGTTGAGCGGTGAAGCGAGGGGAAAGCTAGAGCAGGATGGCGGATCACGATAACAGGCGTAACACTCTTCCACAGATCATCAGGGAGAAGAGTAGGGTTGAGATCGACAGTGGCAGGGTCAAGAGTCTTGCGGGAGAGGATGTGGTCGATCAAAATCTGATGCTTGATCACATAAGAGCAGTGCTCGTTGATCAAGGGCGTCTTGTTCTCTTTTTCGATGATGGCGATAGCCGCGAGGAGATCGCGTTCTGATTTGGCAAAGGTGAACTCATCTGAACATAGAGGCTCCCATAACTCTTCGACCAGCTTGGTTCGCTCAGAATCGTTCTCAAAAATCGAGTAGTGAACTTTCTCTGGACCAAAGCAGCCAGCATTAACATATGGGTGGTAGTGTGTCCCAAGTTGAGGATGAGTCGCAAGTAGGCGATAGAAGAGGTGAGAACGGTTCCGCGGGTTGTCAAAGATGAAGATACGCTCGGGGTGTGTGTTGGTAGTTGTCGTCCTCATCGTGGCTGACTGAAATGTTCCCTAAACAACACTTTTCTCTATGTGAGTCGCTGAGAAGTGTTTCTTAGTTGATCCTCTCTATATCCCCCGATATTGGAGGCGATGCGCAACGTGCCAAGCATGGCTGGTTTTATAGCTAGTCAGGTACTACATTGACTCGGACGAACTAAGCGATCGGTTAGCACCACTACCCGCAGAAGCTCATGCGACTCGTAACCCCCTGTGGACCCCTCCCCTATGGTCTATCGTTGATAATTGGCCTAGCTGCGAACAAGGATTTGACATCCGCGCTTAAAACAGATTCTCATCCGAACCCAAAGCTGAGCTATGATTGGCTGACTGTCCGAAAATTTATCTTAGCGCTATCTCACCAACCTAAAATGTCTTCATCCCTTAGTCAAATCAAGACCCGAAGGCTTCTCGCAGCAAGCATCCTCTGATTGGACAGAAGGTCTCCACAGTGATAGGAAGACACGGGGGCATAAGGGGCGGTTCCGACAGTCCAGTATAGGGTACCGTCATGGTCTGGCATGAAATTGGCCAATTGGTCGAAGATTGGACATAATCCCGCCGATGGCTTCAAATCCTATTTATCTTGCGCTGTGAAATGATTTATTAAATGTTTGGTCTCATCAGGGAAGCAGACTTAATTACAACTTGAGACTTTCTCAGCACCCAGGTTTTTCGTGTTGGCTGTGAACTTATTTACATCATTAATAGCAGCTTACCGAAGCATCAGTCGCACGACTTAGTAAACGCTTCGAAAATCAGAAATCAGAAAACAGAAAAAAGGGCACAGTTTCTCATCAACGAGATAATGACGACTAGGGTTGATCACGTAGGGTGACTTATTGTAGTAAGAGTAGCAATTGGAGGGAGACAAAGCCACGACATAACAATTTAAAAAATTTTGTTGATTCGACAAACCAACCGCAAAACGAAGCCCCCCACACAATACGCGCAGCAGATCATAAAAAGCTTGCACCCCGGTACCGTAACCTTTGCCTATGATTCTCGGGGCTCACAGCAGCGGTGGCGAGAAGTCAGTGAGTAAAAATTGTTCTCTTTTGATTGAATCATATCTCGCCAGATACAGGTGATAATACACGAAAAGCTTTGAAAATGATGGTTGACACTCAATCAACGGTGTTTTGAATGACCTCTCATCGTCTACGGACAAGGATACAGAAGTTCTGCTGTAAAGAGTCAATAAGATTGTTATTGATATTGTGCACGGTGGAGTCGCCTGCGGGTACAATGCCACGAAAGGGCTGACCAGGTCCTGAGACAACAGTCAGCCCGCTCTCCTGATTTCGTTGTCTGGTTACCCCTGCAGAGTCACATCGCAGAACATCCCTACCCCCACCGGACTTCGCGAATGAAATCCGGTTGACAAAGTCACTCCCTTGAGCGTTCCCCGTGACCAATGTACCTCCACTTGCCCCACCCCGGTGCCCACCATGGGTTACTCTTTGGAATCGGGAGGCTGGGAGGCGTAACAGTACATCACAGTCGACCAGCCACTTTTTTATCATCATTGAGAGACTAACAGCTGCGGCCACCCAGCCGAGTCAAGCAGTCCAGAGCTCTCGGGGGCGTAATAATTAGCTCCAGGTCCGATACAGACTTAACCCTCACAGGATCACTCCTCGTCGGCTGGAGAAAAGTCCCGGCTTCACTTCGAACTTAGTTCAAGGGCTAGTCAAATATGATATTAGTATCGTACCGGTTGTATCAACCGCATCTCCGTCGATTCAGACTACTTAAGGTGCTTTGGGTTTTATTTTAGAATCAGGTCCCGACTTCAACGCGTTGATTCAGTTACTTGTATCTCCGATGGAACTTGGCATTAACTGATCATGTGGCCGCTTAGCTAATTCTCAGGTTAATCTGCCAGACTCGCTTCGAGGTGATAGTTTGGGGTACACAGTAGATTATGTATGGCGAAAGACGTATTCAGTAGTTAAATAGTAAAGTAGATCACCTGTTGTTTGTATTGACTCGCCAAGCCTCGAGAAAACATGCCTTAAACGAAGATTCGTCCAGGTTCGTGGTTATTATCGGCTTACCATACAAAAAAGGATATCATTGCGAGTTGAACAGTCGAGGAAGGCATACACTCAATCTACCGATATCTTCCACGTGAGCCCAGACAGTTAATTGGTATCGGGGTCTTGTAGGTTGAGAGGTAGTTTTCGCTGCTGTCTATCGGTCGTGAATGGGTGAAGAGGAATCCTTGCATTGTGTTGCATCGACTGCAATGACTTTACAAACGGTGAATACTGTTAATGCTTGAACGGAGTGGCTTCCCAAACGTGAGGCATAGCAGAGCTAATCGTAATACTGAGCCATGGAGTGTGAGATGAAAGACAGGTAAGGATACGCTATGGCCCATCATGGGAATGTATACAAGCACCCCTGCATGATCGAGAGCCTGTAACATATTCATCAGCTACTTGGAACTCTATCATCCTTCGATACCACTCACTTCGAAGAATAGATTTCCATGGGCTGACTCCTCTGCAAAACATGACCAGCCCCAAAGTTGAAACTGAGAATATAGCTCGTAGATGTTGAAATTTACGTCCTGTATTTGCTATGCCGAGAGAGACTGGATATTGAAGAGAGTGCTTCCGACCTGATACAAGTGTCAGTCAGTGTTCTGTAGTGTTGACTCAGAGCATTTTTTCTCGCCCATGTTGAAAGGCTTTTGAAACAGAAGGTTACCAGAATCTAAACTCGCGGCACGTTTCTTAGTCGCGGCTGAGATAATAAGAGCCATACTTGTCAGGTTAGACTTGGATAGCCTGCTATACAGAAAGTATGGGTGATAGTTATAATAGTTGGCGATTGAGATTGGGGGCCACCGCCGACTGTAGTGTTTAGCATAGAAGTTCTCGCCGCTATCTGACCTAGGACTAGTTCAATTGATTCTAGGTAAGTGGCTAACCAGTTTAGTTGATGTCTCACTTATTCGCCCACCTATGTGTTGGCTTGAATAACGGAGTAGTCTCCGGCGTTAAGATTTGTTTCCTACTCTATATCATCGGTGAGCAAGCTAAGCCTCACCTCGCTTTGTACAACACACTGGATACAGCCGTGCAGTGTCTTCTCTGTCGTAAATACAATAGAGTGTGAGTCGGTATCAGTCTCCACGACAGTGAGGTGTTGCAAGGCTAGGTGTCTTCCTCAGCATTCGATTTCAGCAGCCGTCCTATACGAGTCCTGGAAGTGTGGCTAGACTGGTGCTGAAAATGACTGTTGGCAGAAGCAATCAAAACGTCAAGCGTCACGAAAAGAATGATGCATAGTAAGATAATACAGTGCATCCTGTTATGCTGCTGCTGTCACCTAGAGCCGAAATAACAGTATTTTGTTTGAGAATGCCATCACCTGCTTCTAGCCTGGTCAAAAAGTTATACAAGCCTCATATATACCTTTTCTCACAAAGACTGACTTTCAGATTTCTTCTGGCTCCACAGTCTCTGGGATTAACCAAAACGTAAGCTTGCATCAATAGCATCATGTTATGTCACGTCGGTTAAAGCTCATTTCTGTCAAAATCATACAGGATGATGACAATAACAAAGCACCAGTCAAGGTTTGTCAGGCTTTTATTACAGGCTTTGAAAAAGTAGGGGACTCAAATCTTGCCAACAAAGAAGTGAACTTTCCAACTTATGGGGCTCGTGGATTGATGTTGGACTTGAATTTTACTGAGACCGTGATTATGGACCCTTCCAAGAGTAAGCGTTATAACTTCCGTCAAAGTATCTTTGGCACAACAAATAATCGTGGCGACTTGATTGGGGTTATCAAATAGGCTATCTCCTCTTCTCCTTCCTCTCATCTTCTTCTTGACTTTGCTACATTTACTCAGTCAACTAATGCATATTCTTGTGTTCATATTCTGCGCGTTGAGCTCTACCTCCTTTAAGCTTCACTGTTACGTGTGCGATCTTGAATTACCGCTGTTGTCTTGGCATAATCCGCCACTCACTCAACACTTCCGCTTCAAGAAGCTCCATGCCTTATCCAACTTATGCAAGCTGGAGCTAACCCCCCCGTCTTTGCCTTGTGCTTTTTTGTCTTCTACTAATTTGGTTATTCTCAGAGTCATGCGATAGATTCTGCTGAATTATCTGAGTTGGTTTGACGCTGCTAAGGTTACTAGACATGGAGAAACTACTAGGTGCCAAAACAACCGTTGCTTCGTCTATAGATTGAACGGTTAGAGCCGATTTTGCTAAGATTGCTCAGGTTTGCTCGTAGGCTGAACGGACTAGCTTTCTTGTCTAGTCAATTCACTTACCACGTGAGCTATGTCGTTGGAAAGATCCTCTTACTGTCGAAAGCATCAAGTTCTATTCTGACAAGTAGGAGCTCATACGTCACTGCGGTAGGAAAGATTCAGTGCTTACTGAAACTGAACCTGAATGATTACACAGTGTCACACTCTTGCAAGGCCATTGATTGGCCTCATGAACGAGATAGGTGATACTGCAAAAGGCCAATGATTACTAAACTCGATGGACGTTCGAGTAAAGAAGTTGCCAGAGCGGTGCCTATCTATGGATATGAAATAAATTTTTATCGGGGTTTAAAAAAATCGATGCAGGGTTACTAGGTATCACAATGAATGGCGCGCGACTTCGTGTATGGGTCGATGTATGGTTAGAAAATAAGAATCCGTAATCGAATGAGTAGGTGGTGCTACATAAGTCTCTCGTAAGCCCTGTTACTAGTAGTAAGATAATCAATCATATCAATGGCTCCATACTTACTGGTGTGCGCATCTTGAGGATCTCGGTTACCACGTGGAGATGGCAAAAGGACCTCTAGACTTCCTCAGCCGTTACAAATATGAGTCAGGAGATGGGCTTAGCCTTACAAGTCGCGCACAATGGCTAAGGATACTTGCATTTTGGTTCTTGTAGACTCAAACAGTGACCTTTAATTTTTGAGGCACTATTCGATCATACCCACCAATCTAGTAAGATAGGTGACCTATTATTGAGACCACAGCTTCTCCTAGCCTACCTTATTCTATAGATAGCTAGCCGGGTCAGTGAGTGTGATTCCCCTCTGTCACATGTTACATATGGAGATGAACCAGGCAATAGAGAAGTTAGATGAGAGCTCGTACACGATCAGAGGTCAAGAAACAGGTTAACCAATTCACTAGACAGATAGAGCTACCTAACTACTCATCATTGGACGATTGCTAAATGATCTCTGTTCCAAGAAGTATCAAACCGTATCCAATCTATCCAAGGTCTTCTCATCTGTCTCTTGAGTCGCCTTCAAGACTGTGCAGATCTGTCCCAGCCCAAGACTCGACTCTTCCTTAACCGCCAGAATCTTAGAGATTTTGACCACGTTGCGTATCTGTCGACCGTTCATAGAAAGCTTTGCCAGGTTCTCATACGCCTGAGAATCTAATAGGTTCTTGGCATCAGCCTTCGTTGCGCACCGTCTCCAGATCTGCTGTCTTGTCGCTGCATCGAGTTCTGGATAGTGTAACGTCAAATGGATCCTACTTTGAAATGCTTGATCTATCGACCTGCCGCGGTTGGTCGTCAGGATCAGAATACCTTGATAGTACTCGACTACCCTTGTGGTCTGTCAGCATCAATCAAGGAAGGAGGACAAGGTATAATTACCGCAGAAACACAGCAACAATTTCATTGTGCTCCAAGTGGCTTGTCGATCGCTCCTGGAGAAATACGTCGCATTCATCGAATAATAGAACCGCACCCCACTTCTCAGCGAGTTCGAGGACAGTATTGAGGCGTCTCTCGATGCTTCTAGCCCTTTTACCAAGCTCCCCTGCACTAAGCACGTAGAGTGGCTTCTGGGCTTCATCTGCGACTGCCTCTGCTGTCAGAGTTTTACCGGTTCCAGGGCTGCCGACCAGCAGCATAACTATACCCAGCCCTTTACCTTGGATGATATCGTCAAAGACCTCTTGATTTGTAGCTTGACCCTGTACAAAGCACATAACAAGGTCCTTGTACCCTGCTGGAACCAGTAGGTTTGAGAACGCCTCGTTATTCCAGGAGATCTCGCCAATGCACTCCACGTAGAACTCGCCCCAAAGCTTTGACTTGAGCGCAAAGCCTCTCAGTTTAGAATTGCAAAGAAGAAGGTGATCATCTTCAAGATCATCGGCTAGACGAGAACAAGTCAGATGGGCTGCGAGAGACGATTGAGACATACCTGAGTGCTCTTCCCGATTCCCCAAGTCTTTTTCAGAGTTTTCAGTGCTGTCGGAATGATCATCACTCTCTCTACGTCTGGTCCGACCGTAGAAAGGGTAGCCTACTCCTTGGTGTTGATCATCTGCGACATCAAGCCGAGGCTTGATCAAATAGGGCTTAAGAGGCTGTGGTTTTAGAGCTTTCTCGGTGTTCGAGCTGAAGTAAGAAGTGGCGTCTACGACTATCCTTTCTTCAATCTTGATGGGTTTCATGTTAGTGATGTGAGCAAGTGCCGGGTATCGAATGCGTTGCTTACGTGTCGCATCACATCGCCCCCTCCTTGATTAGTGACCAGCTTGGCTCTCCCAGAGTGTGCCTTGTAATAAAATCCGCGCAAGGTCTGGACCATCCTGCCACGCGCAATGGCGCGAAGCTTTGCCTCTTTCTCAGAAGCCAGCAGAGTAGCAGGATATACCGGCAATTCCGTGATGAGTCGTGTATCAGGAAACTCGGAGATACCAATGCTTCGGTCGCAGTAACCAAATCGTTTACCATCCCAGTCGACAAATTTAGTAGTCACGACCGAGTAGCCTTTCTTGCGATCATATGTATGCTCACTGACGATCAGGAACTCGCCTTCCTCGTTGTTTGGGCAGTAAATAAGCGTGCAAGGCTCAAAGAGCGCCCAAAGGAAGTTGTATGTGATGATGCCGTGATTCATGTGATCACGGATCTCGGCCATCTCATCACGGAGCTCGACATGCAGCACGTGGTACAAGAGTTGAGTATATGCAGCATCCTCAGGCTTCTTCTGTTTTTGTTCCCCAAGAATCTGGTTTAACTTGTTCCATCGAAAATAGAAGGGACGGAAAGGTGCTTTAAAAACAAGCTTCTTGAGGGATGTTGTGATACCTGAGTAACCCTCAAACACTTCACGAAGTGTCTCTTTCAGGGAAACGCTCTGAATTATGATAGAGTGCAACATAAGAGGTTTGCCTTCGTTATGGTTTTTACCCATACGAACAACGAGAGCCTTTTGCTTTGTTTCAGACTGTTGCTCAACTTCCATTCGAAGATCATCCGGGTATTGCTCTACCCAGTTTTTGCAACATTGACATTTTGGGGGCCCCTCATACAAAGTCTGGATCTCACACTTGGCACCCTCCTGAAGTTGCTGTTGACCTGGGGGGTTGGTGGCGGAGGAGGCTTCTCCAGGTCTAGAGAGCTGGGATGTTGGCATAGCGTAGACTTCGGGCGCCTTGTAACAAATGACGGAAAGTACCGGGAGGTCAGAGGTCGATACAGTTGAAGCCGAATCAGAATCATCTGACGAATCGTTCGCTGTTCGGGTTGTCATTCTGGCGGTGATCGTTAGTACACCTCTGGGAATCTGAGACTTGCTTTATACCCAGAGGGTTTGGTCTTCTTTTCTGGCAAGGCTTGCGACGTGGCACAAATTGTTCATCAATTCACGTTGGTTTCTGAGCAACAGTTCTTTGTGATACGCTTGGCGATAATTGTTCGTCTACGCATACGCATGGCGATAATTTACTGGTCACACATTCGGCTACTCCAGCAAGACAAATTGCCCAGAAACAGCCATCGCCACAAAGTCAAAAGCGGAGGAATAACGGTGTGGCAACCACACAATTGAGGCGCAGCTTTCTTTCGCTTGCCATGCCTCGAATAGTAAAGTTGAGGTAGGACACGGTGGATCACTACGAAAATGATTCATTGTAAATAGGAAGCATAGCCCCCTAGGTCTCTTTCGGTCATCGACTGTCTTTCTCCCCAACCAACTAGGAGTCCACGCAAGTCTCAGAAGGTCTATCGCAGTCAGAAAAGAATGCCCTTTCTTGAAGACCTATCACTCTCATTCCTCTCTTGCCTCAAATGCGACCTGAGCGATGAAGACCTCGACCGCGAGTGGAGCAGTCGTATTTTTCCTCTGGCTTGTATAGACGATTTTAGAATCAACTGGCGCGCTGTCTATGATAAAAATGGCCTGTTTGTGACGCCATCTGGCAAGCAATGTCGAGTAGAGCCGCAGCCACATCATTTACACCGACTTCTGGCCAAGACGCACTGCAATGGCGCTGACACCCAACGGACGATCGAATATGGAGCAATTCTCTTCGCCAAACTGGCGTATAAATTGACATTTGAGAAATTCCGCGATGAGCCTCGCCAAGTTATCAGACGACACTTTATGGAACTTATTGCTACCAAGTTCCCGACTCCATGGCGTTCACTTATAATCCAATGCGGCCTACACGATTATGATGAGCATAGAACCATCTACAAGCCGAACCCAGCTTCTTCAATCTATACTCCGCTCGCAAACACGAAAAACATTCGACTTCTTGATGTCCTACCAAGTCTCGACAACCATGCGCCCATCCAATGCATACTGCAAGAAGCAAATCACGCTTCATTACCAGAATACCAAGCCTTGTCTTATGTATGGGGAAGTGCGAGCTCACATAGATCCATCGCTATCAACGGTCAGCCGATTTCTGTGGGGGAAAATCTGGAAATGGCCTTGAGACAGCTCCGTCCTCACGAGGGCGTTCCTCGAACTATGTGGATTGATGCAGTGTGTATCAATCAGAGTGATCTTGAAGAGAGAGCGCAACAAGTTACTCAAATGGACACAGTATACAAAAACGTAACCAGGGTAGTTGTCTGGCTAGGATGCGAGTCCAACACCAGCTCGCATGTATTCGACCTGCTAGATAAGTTGCCGGGGACGTTCAACTCCAAGAGTGATATTGCACACTTTTCCAAGATTCGCAGCTTTCCTTTCAAACCGGAGCATCACAATGTCGAACTTGAAAGAAGGGGACCAGTGTGCTGATCCTAAGCCAAGCAACCTGATTGAAAAGTCACGGACACCAAACTCAAGACGTCTATTTGTGTCATACCCGCTTGGGGCACAGGTAAGCTTATTGGGAATTCTTATCCTAAATTCGGATGATTCATAAGCATGAGATAGTCGAGTATTCATGATGTGAACATAAAGATTGCGACAAAGACAGCAACCGGCATTGGCTGAATCATGGATGTCATCCAAGCTGGTGTGGTAATCAGTAAGGTAGAAGTCTTCGAACATGTTCCCTGGTAATAATGGGCCGAGCTGTGCGTATTCCCAGGGGATAGCGCGACATTTAGTGCACCTCCATTCGACTGTATGCAAAGGGCGGCTGTTTTCAGACATATTGGGTTGGGTTTTTACTCGTGGGGACCATAGATGCGGGAATTAATAGCATAACTCACAGCACTAAACCTCCACTGAGGAGGTGGTGATAAGATAAGGCTGAGTCAGATGCAATCATGTGATGGAGTAATGCGATCTGCATACATTTGACTTGGAAATAACAGGTCTCGGTTATCTGTCCTTGAAGATTGGCCAATCACTATCGCGCTCGGCATTGGACTGACCTAACACTTGCTATTTAGGGAGCAGGAAATATATAATTATCTGATATGCCAAGCTTGGCTGCTCTCAAGAAAGACCATTAAGTGGGTTATTTGGTTTACTCTGAACACGGCATGTTAAGTGACTCATATCTGCAAATCTAATATGTGCGTGGTCAGTATTCTTTTAGAGCTACCACTCAAAATCGTCTGTATGCTGAGAAGAGGAAAGTCTTTATAATGATGTTACAAACAAAACGATGTTTCTAAGGAACCTTAGGTTGGTATGGAGGTAATACTCCATGCTGATATGGCAGGGGGACTAACCGCGGAGAAGATTCTTTGCCGCCTGATCACGTCATTTCAAACTTGCTGGACAAATTAATAATCATGTTTTTATGCAAGTATATAATACCGCCTGGTTGAATCCTTGTTTTACGTTGTGATTCTTAGAAAAGCGAGATGCCTTCAGCCTTGGTTCTGACGTCAATTGAGATCTGTAGGGCATGGCGAAGGACGACCAGGCAGTGAATATTTTGTCCCATTCATGAACCGTCAACCAATCCTCAATGCAGTAACATCAGCTAGTGGTAACTAAGAACTTATGCCACATGCTACTACCCAAGCCAGTTTATTTAACAGTTGAGAGAAATACAGCACCCATTATCAAATGGTACTATATTGTGACGGCCAGTGCCTCTATTATGATCCAGATATCACATATTTGAGCTATTATCGGAAACCAACCCGCTGCAACATCCGGTCGGCCACAGTCTTTAGTAGGGTTTTGTCAAAATTCAACATTAGCCCCATCGCTTCGTGTTAGCAAATCACATGTCTTCTCAGTCCGGCCTCAGGACCTTTATTTTGGGTGTAGTCGTCTGTCAAAGCTGTGAATGAATTGATCCCAAAACCTGAGATACAACATAACTCGCAAAAATCTTATTCTCACACTTGATTATGTGAACATCACTGCTCGTCATACTTTGAGCCAAACAAGCGTGGCTTCGAGAGACCATGTTTATCTCTAGATTACTTCGATGTGGCTCGCAACTATCAAGCCGACGGCTGACAACGGACTGATCTATCAGCCAATCTAAGCACACCTCTGGAGGGCAGCCCCATCAGACAACGACACTCCATGCTCCAAATGTTATGGGCTTTCTAGTTCTTTGACTACCTAGGCCCCTATCGACTTCTCCCCTGCACACTGACCATGATGAGTACTGAAGCGGAATGTACGGTCGGTCTTGAAGATAGTGCATTATTTGCACGCTTTGTTCGATGGCGAGAGCGCTGCAAGGAGCTATCCTAACAAAAACCGCTTGTTTTTGGAAAGAACCCCTTATCTGATCGAGATAGACTATTCTTTTTAAAGCTTGTGATGAAATATTACTTGAGTGTTGCATAGTGAAAAGGGATTTAAAGGATAACGGATGAAGGAAGACAAGTAGATAACCGACTGAATGTTAACTAGCCCACCTCTGTCAGTGACAGAAAGCTTACACTTTCTTACATATATGCAAGACTGACATAATCTCCAGCCTCTTTCCATAATTTTGATCTTCTAAAAGCCCTGCTCTCCTCTAAGGAGTCCACAAATGCCTACCCCGTTGCCTCATATGGTCACTTTTGCCGCAGAGCCTTACTCGATAAGAACATACCTACAGCTTGTGAGTAACCAGATGAGCTCAGACACGGAGTTCACTTAAATGGGCCCAGTCTTGGGAGACCCTAACTATTTCCAGCCAATCCTGCGTATTTTCACTGTCAATGTGAATCAACATTCACTGTTTAACTCTTGAGTGCCAGAGGCTAGCCATTGAGGGATATAGATCGAACATGTCAAAGCTCCTAGTGCGACAAGCGGTGACTCTAACTTTCTGCAAGGTCTGTATATGTCTATTCCCTACTAATTCTTTTCAAAGATCGCGTCCCTTGAGTCCCTGCTGATTATCAGAATCATGTCATGCTCATGTGCTGCCCATTGACTTCAGTTCATCCACTCGGTCTTGATGCGCTGACCAAGCCAGTCTTTGGGCAACATACAATGTCAATAGAAATCTCTACGTTCAGCCACCCACGCTAATATATCATAAGAACATGTAGACCATCACTTCTGTTTAGGACCCCTTAGCAACTATTGGCTGGAATTGTTGAAGCACCCAGCAATAGACTGTTTGTCCGAGTCGCCGTTTGAAGTCGAAAATCGATGGTACTATACAATCTTACAGAGCGTGGAAGAGGCTCTACACGAACAAACAGAGCAATGAGTAACTCTGCCAAAACGTACTATCTATATTTCCATGCCTCAGTACCAGGATACCAAACTCGTTGGGCTGAACACATTGAACATGTCGGTTGTTATTCTCGTATGTAACCTATGGCCTTCTTTGAGGCCTTCGATGTAGCTGCTATCGGCCAAGCTGTATAAAGAGGTGCCTGCTCGACTGCCAGAGGCTTACTCCTGCCGAAATCTCATGGCCATATCATGCAAGCCTAGATGAGTGGCGAAGGGAGTAGAAGTAATGAAAACGTACGTGCGGTCATAGGTATCAAGAAGATGGTGAGACCCTCGAAAGACGGAGTATTCCATCACTCGCAGAAAGTTGATAGCATTTACCTGGCGGTCGTTTTGTGATGCTATTAGCCTTCTTACTAAGACTCAGTCAATCGACATACCCTAGAACTCCTTTATTAGCTGGGTGCTGCAATGTACTGTTCTTTACAGTAAGATCCTTTTTCCTGCTGGAGCAAGATCTTTTCTGCGGTCTGATGTCGATGAGAGGTTGTTCCATATTTGCGCCTGGCGAGATATCTGATATAGCCCAGAAATAAAGTTTCCCCAGCAATAGTCATCGTCCTGTTTAGAACAGTACTATTGACCTTTTCGGGTCGATCAACCGAAGAGAGTGTTTCTCCATCATTTGAGCATGGGCCCGACCCAAAAAAAGGTGAACGACTTTTATTTGAGGACATTCTGAAACAGGAGTTAATACGAGCCAGTACAAGACGTAGTCTAGCAGCCAGTGATTCCAGTAAGGTTGTTCAAGGACTACTTACTTAAGCCTTCATAGAGAATAGTTGTTTTCTTCCGGCTTGGACTCCCCCCATCAGTTTTCTACAAAGAGTCCCGGGTGTCTTCTTTGTCTTGCACTTGCGAGAGTATCTGGGGGAAAGTTTGAGGATCGGGGATCGTGTCTAGAAAACCAGCTGTAGCCTCAGTGGATTTTTGAGGACCAGAAACGCTCATTCAGGCCGTCCAAGTATGCTGTTAGGGCTTGACGGCTAGTGTGCTCACACATCATCGTGGCCCCGGCCCGGCAAGACTAGGGGCGTGAAGAGTCTAGCTTGGTCGAGCCAAATCATGAGGCAATGGCTTGGGCGGGCATTGCGTTATCTGGGGGTGTCTTGCCCAGATGCTGCAAGCGACTCTCCATAATACCGATCCTTGTTCGTCGTGAACAACACAAGAATATCGCAAAGCATCTCACGATGATCACAACCAAGAAGGAAAATGGAAACAGGAAAACATCATTCACAGGCGACTACATAGACAAACAAACCAAGCAGCAACAAGATACTTGTCCAGTACGACATCGAGCCCACTTACTCCCTGTTGTTACTGTCGAAATGCTGACCCTTCGTCATCCCGAAGGAAGTGGAATTTGGCATGAAGACAAGCAGGTGACAAGGTAAAGGGCTCGGGTATGGAGAAGGACCCGAAATGCGTGTACCACTTAAGAGCTAAAGCCATTAATTTGGTTCTAGACGAGTATTTCCCCGAAAACGACACTCTGACATTCGATGAACCACTACAAACCATTGAGGAACCATCAGTTTAAAGAAAAGTGACCTCATTTGTTAAAGCTTTCAACCTTCTCTCGAGAGGTCTTACGCTGTGCCGCAGACCGCGGTACTCAAAGAGATTAAGAAAGCATGTTGTGCAGATAAGAGCCAACATAACTAGAAGCCAAAACATCTCGGAAAGGGCCCGGAGGCTCTCAAAGTTCCTTACCAGGACCAAGCTCCAAGCAAAGAGAGTAATGGGGACCACCTTTGCCTGGGACAGCAGCACGAAACGGATGATCCAGGCAACTCACGCCGCGTTGTGAACGATGTCGATAAGAGCCGTGTTTCTCGTTATTGTTGAAGCCGGCTTCCCTTAGTTGGTAGAGCAGATATTACATAGATGTCGATAAGCACGAAGAGCCAGGCCTATGGTCTCATGGGCCATCATGGTCACGCATCCGGAACTGCAACATTTCCACCATGACTGCACTCCCGATCACCTAATTTAGCTACCATTTTTCGAGGAACCATGCCCAAAGTCACGCTCGAATACTGTCAGAATCTACAACGTAAGCTGAGGCATAGTATATGACTCAATATCTACCGTGTCCGAGCTATATACACATTAAGACCTGCAGAACATATTCTTTGCTAACATCTTTTGCCGCGTTTGTACGACCCTTCGCTCTTGAAACAATATATCAAGTGATGTTCGCGCATATCAACTTCGACACCTTGTCGCCAAATACCACCTTCGCCGGTTCATCATCTTTATACCCTTTGAATCTCAGGAATGGCAGTATTTCAGAAATCTATGGGAGCTTCATAACACATTCAGCATGGGTTGTGGACTTCACAAGAATACCCACATCCATCCGAGTCACGCCGAGAGTTTCCGCTGGCCCTAAGATTCCTGATAGCAAGACCGTTGACGAGATCGCGAGAGAAGGAAGACAGCGATCAAGGGATCATTCTGTAGTCACACTAACAATCTTTTCCACAGGCCAAGAGAACAATCACAACATTATGGAATGTTTCAAGCCTAACGAAACCCCAGAGTTACGTTTGTCGATCGCTCGCCACCGAGATAACATTTCGCAACCGCTATCTCGTAGGCAGTGGCATCGTCAAGGTGATACTTATTATCTCATCGAACAGAAGGGGGTCTGAGTCTTAACGGTTGGGATTGTATCGGAAGATGCGAGGGGCCTGTACCGAACCTGAAAGAGCTCAGCATAGTGTCCAACTGCAGGTTTGTTTCAGAGAACCACTTTGCTTTCGCTCTTGAAAGGAACAAGAAGATTAAATGTGGGGAGCTTAAACGTTGTGTAAGGCCAATGAAAGAAATTCTCGAGGGGGATCCCAAGTAATCTGCAACCTTGCGTGTTGGCTTATGTTTTGACGTAGGTATCTCATTATGAGATGCTTCCGGCTTTACGTCAGGAATAAGGTCCTGCTTTCAAGCTTTGTAACGAACACATTGTTTCTTCACAGGCTCAAGCATAGACGCAGGAATCTCAAACATCGAACAAGGTTGGGTGAATCTGTAAGCTCCTTGGGAACCGGTGATTTCATCCCCGAACAAGAATTAGACGAGGGATATGGAGGGACCGAGGGGCCAACGTGGCCAAACGTGATCAAAGATGCCAATAATGTCGAAGGTGGGCTGGGACGTAACGAAAGTTGGGGTCCAAGCTAGAGGCTAAACAAAGAGAAAAGGGCCAAGAGAAAAGTGAGAGTTAGAACCTGACTAAAGCAGTAGAACAAAGAGGATAGTGAAGAGGGTTATCAAGAAGGTTAAGGTTTCAGTGGCAGCGTGCTTCGTAGAAAGAAAAAGTATAACTCAAAACAGCGAATCTCAGAACAATTCAGAAATGGCGCTATTCAGATTTGATGAAATAAGAACCTCGACAAAGAGAGGAGGATGGTATGGTGGGTGACATGAGCCTGAGTTGAATTGAGTTCTCGGGTGATAGAGGGGTCAGGCACTAAAGAAGGGCAAGTATAGCCTGGTATACCTAGGAGTGTGAAACCTAGCATTCTTAATAGGCTTTGAAAAGAAGGAAGCGAATAGTAGGAATTGCCTAGATTATTACATTAGATTCATCAGATTGACAACCGACGTATTCTCAGGTTGTTGACTTTTGGTGACTCGGGTACATTCACCGGCTCAGTGATATTAGCCATCACTGAAACGAGCGTCTGTTTGACAACGAACAAGCTTCCCAACCGCCTAAGACCATATTCAGGGGCTTTGGTAACTCACGTACTCATAGTGATATTAATACCATGGTGTCCGTGGTAGAACGCAGAAGGTAGGCGACGCAGAAGGTAGGCGACGCAGAGTGAAGATGGCCCTGGTTGTATAGCCCGTCTTGAGGCCATGGCCCCGCTGGATCCGATCCCATTGTTCTGGTTGTAAATGCTTTGATACCAACAGCTAGAAACAAATATGGTGCATCTACGGTTTCAGGCAGATAAATCAGGGTTATGTTCCAGAGAGACCCATACACTCTCTCAGTGAATCGTGGGTGTCCACCGAGTGGTTTCTTACATATCTACCATACTACAGTGTCATATCTGTATTCATGCTTGCACTGCCACGATGGCAATGTCATTTCTTTATCATAGACAGTCCAGAGGCAGATGATTGAGGTGGATATATCCACGTCACATCTAACTTTTCGCAAGGGAAAGTTAAGGCATGCCCTCTTGTTCGCTGTGATTGTAGCTGTCGGGATTGTAAACAAATATTCGACAAACTTCCCATAGTATTGCTAGTTATTACATTTATGGCAAACGAGGACGAAGTTGAGTGGATCATGGAGCGCCATTCCCTTCCTGATGCTGCCCTTGTTAAAGGGTGGTAAATATTCGCTTTCGCCTGTTGCGGTTTCAACCTTCGCCGAAACCGGGGTAGAAGTTGCGCCACATTAGCTTTGACTTGTCTGAGAAGACCCGAGCTTGACGCTGGCTTTTTACATGATTCGGAGCAATATCATCCAATCTCCCAATGTCGTAGGTTGCACGAAACCACGAGAGTGCGTGCGATTCGATGACCCAGCGGAGCATGGTTTGGACACTTCCATCGACAGCCGATCTCATTGCTTTACTTGACTAGACTTGTTATTCAGTGTTACTGCCTAGCTTAAGAACATTTCCCTTATACCATGGCCAGTATACTTCTTCAATCCATCTTCTTAACCTGTGCAGACCAGCGAGAATTTGAAGCACGCCAACAGTCGTGATGGTATTGCCAATTGGACAACTTGACCAGAGAATCTTTTATACTCGAGTTAGTTCTTATGCACTCTAGGTGGAGAGAAACTTTGGCATACCGTTTCATTGCCGCTTCGTGTCGTTGCGACAAACTTCCATTCATGGGCATGTACAACAATACCGGGAAGAAATGGTAGCTTTGAAATATTATCCCCAGCCTGGCCCTGCAAGAAAGTCCATTGGGACGAATGCCATGCAGCTGTCTGTATATCAGCCTTCCTCTGATCTCCACCGTATCTCTTAGTTTTAATGCTAAGCACGAGAGGAAAGTCGGATAAAGTACTGTAAGTTGTATGGTTTACAAAGCCGCGCAGGCTGAGATTTTCCATGGCCTTCCGCACATGGAAGTCTTTATCAACTGTGGGGTTGACGAACAGCGTGTAATCTACTCGTGATAAAGGTATGGGAAACTTGTGATATGCCGCTGAGGGAGACGCATTCATGCTAGTCAAAGTGTTAATTATAGGTAGTTCATCATATCGCAATTGCTTTGGGATATTCGGTCAGGGTTACCAAGAGAGAGAATCAACAAGAGCTTTTTCTGGCCACAAGTCACCACAAAATGCAAATTGAAGAGTCGGCGTGTGAACCTCGTTGTTCCACGAAATCTCATCAAATCCCAGCTTTTGTGCTCTTTTGGCAAATTCAGAAAGGTTCCTGATGCGGGACAAATATTGTTGTGGTGCTGTCATGTTACTCGGAACAAGCCCAAACTGGTCATCAGAAGTGTAGGCCTGTTCGCGAAGCCTTTTGAGTGTCATGTCAGATTGATCTGGTCTCTCGATTTCGGGCTGGTGTTGTCAGTATGTTACCCCATGCCTTGTATGCTTGGATTACCAACCTTGAGAAATTTGGGGACCATCTTGACTTGTTTTCCAATATCGTCAATATCCCAAAGTAGATCCAACAAATTGGACGGCAAGGCATGGTCATTGGGATCCATTGGTTTGGAGTGAATGATGTGGCCATCCATGCCAATAATGGGAAAGGCTTTGATAGGAGATGATCGACCAGACTTGTTGCTGATATCGCTCCGAGACGTTAATGATGGAGCATCTCCCATAATTGATGAAGCTGTTGAGCCAGGACCAGCCGAAGTGGCCTTGCTCTGTCTTGGCGTCGCACCAGTATCATTCGGACCATCCACATCATTAGCGTCATGAGTTGTCTTGCATTTCTGCTGCGGAGTTGCTGGATTTATTGTGAAGTGTTGCTCCGTCGTACGACGTTCTTGGGTGCAGCTGGGAACTGTATGCGCCGGCGAAGGCAGCCGATACTCGGCACTTTCCAGCTTCAGTCGTTTTGCTGGCCTTTCAACGTTGGCAAGCGGGCTTTGGGGCTCTGGAAGTTGATCGAGCCACTTTTGTACCAGACCAGAGCAATTCATGCTTTTTTTTTGGTGGTAATGATGTTGATTGCAATTTTCGTGGGCGACTATAAGCTTGTTGATGCATCTCAATCATGTTGTTTTCATAGATTTGGAGGTCCGTGATCGAAAGTGGAGTTGGCTAGGGACATGGTTCTTAAGTCGGCCTGAAATTGTCCCGACCCTGCTGACGTAGGCATATCAACCAATCGCTTGAACATCGAGGACTAGAACGGGAGAGGACTACCCTACAGCCAGTTATAAATCTATTTACATATTTTACTTTACAGGCATATATATTCTAACATTGGTCGTACTGGAATTATTGCAGACCCTAGCAATTAGGTATTGGATTTTTTAGTATTAATCTCTTTCTAAAATTTGGATGTCAACCAGTGGCTAAGATCTTAAGAGGTAAATGCCACACTAACCCCACTTTAGCACGATGAAGCCATCATAGATTGGTCTCATAAACCTCATCGTACAGTAAAAATCAAGCGCTGTCCCCCCACTAGTCAAAATGTCTGTGGATTTTAGTCCAGGCCGTGTCCTAAGTGGTCGGCTCCCCCTGTAGCTCACAGGTCGGGCGTTATAGAAGAAGCGGTTAGCTAAATGGTCATGAACACAATCTTAAAGCAAATAACCATGAAAGATCTCGCGACTATTTAGGTGGAGAATCTCATACTTATCAACTAAGAAAGACTATTATTTCAGCAAAATTATACATTCCAGCGTAATTATTACCCGGCGTATAGCAAAGTCTATGGCACGTCGTATGTTTTATCTTATCTTATCTTATCTTCACCACGTATCTTATCAGCGAAACACAACGTCTTGCTCAGTGGCAGTGAAGACCCTACAGAGCATCAAGCGACAAAGAAGCATACATCCTCAAACTAATTTTGATAGCGGTGACAGCAGTTAATATAGCTTTGTTTGTAATAGGAAAATCTAACGAAGTGTTCTGGCTTATATTAGAGGCTTAATCGCTGCCTGGCCAGGATGACATGACCTTTTAGCCGCCTGTTCGGTTCTGCCGTCGCCCAGCTAACAGCCCCCAAATTTGCCCCAACACCACTATCAACCACATACCGTCAAACTATCAACATCACTAATGACCAGCAACACATCCCTACATCGTCCCTCTTAACTCGATCCGCAAAAATACACAACCTGTTATCACTGTTCATGAGTTTTATAGATTTCATCGAGCAGTGGCTGGATGCCACTCCAGACTCATTTATCTCCAATCCAACTAATCCCCAAACCAAGACGCCCTCCAAACGCAAACATCCACATACAGACTGGTTGCATATAACGCTGCCCACGTCCTTCGACAGAATTAACGGAAGACAAGAAGAGAAAGAGGAGCGAATTAGATGAGCTACAGGATCCCGACGGGACACCAAGGTCAACCCAGGGATCTGCGCCTCCACCCTTCAATGACCAGCCTATTCCCTTCCGCCGGGGCAGATTTCCTAGCTTGCCACCGTCAGAAATATCGTTTACGTCGACGTCTTCACCGGGGACATCGACCAGCAGGAAAGGGCGATCAAAGAGTCCTGTCAAAAACAACAGCAGCCTCCAAGCTTTAGACGTGCCAGTCGACTTTGTAAAACTTGGGGATAATGGAGACAAAGTTCTTCCATCAGATGTGCATGACTTATACGAGAGCCTTCAGGATATCAATGACAAGGAAGATTTCATCCCGGGCGAAATGAAAGATAATATCAAGAAAATCCTCAGTCGGATCAAGGACAGATGGTTCAGAAACACCAAAGGTCCAAGAGATCCCAAGACGCTCATCCTGTTAACTCAGGAACTGGATTTCCTGCTCCGTATCGAATCTGATGCAGAGCAGTGCGATTTCTCTAACTGCTCCGAAGCATCTTGGAACATGTGGGTTCATATGCCCATCCTACGCCACGCCTTCTCCGGCCACTCAACCATCCGTGTGGAACCAGCATTATCCGCGAAGATCGCATCGCCCTTTTTTCCCACGGTCAAAAGAAAAGCGGCTGTTGTCGAGAGTAAGATGATCGACTTCACGCTGCTTCTTTGGCTGAAAAGAGGAAGTCCACGGACGACGTCTCACGATACCGTCGTTCCAGAGAAGGATGTTCAGTTGATGGATGGGATTGCAGAAATGGTCTGGAAACAGCCGGTTGATATCCAGTTTATTAACCAATCTGCCTATGCACCTTTGCGTTTCGCGCCGATCGCTTGCAACATTGAGACCAAGATAGCAACGTCGGCGAATCAAGAAAAACTCCAGTTGTCGGTCTGGATAGCTTCTTGGTTCAAGAGAATTCCCCAACTTGTCCCCGCTGGTAAGATACCTACAATTCCGCTTATCCACGTTATTGGTCATGAGTGGTATATTTCGTTTGCGTCTTTCTGTGGGAGTCATATCGAGATCGCTGAAGAGCTGTCTATTGGAGATACTAGGACATTGCTAGGTTTATATCAGCTTGTTGCGTCGTTGCGAAGGCTTGGGGATTGGATTGAGACGACGTATAGGAAGTGGGCGGAGCAAGTTTTTGTAAATACTGGAGAGGAAAAGGCACAGTTAGTTGAGCATGGTCCAAGGATGGTCAGGAAGTAACGGAAGTCGTAACCGCTGGAACGATGCATGTTGGCGATGGGGATAAATCAGGTTATACGGATGACAGTACCGACAGCTTTATTGAGGAAATGCAAGGTATGAATAGATGACCTGTAGCTTAATTAGAGTGGCCGGCGGTGGAAGGGACGACAACAGTGGAGTAGGCGATGGTATCAGAATGGCGATGGTATCAGAAGCACAAAATAATGGACCTGAGGAGCTATATATAATGCAGCCCAATAGTGACCTTCTGCAACGGATATCTCACGTCATTGACGTTGGTAGACTGCTCAAATAGAGGAGTTCTGGGGTTTATAGCACCGTATAATCGCCTATGGCTGAGCACGCTTTATTAGTGAGATAGTTTATGACCTCGGACTCGTCACGAGGTTCACTCTCTCGCTGGCTCTGACGATATCGTTAATTCCATGAAAAGCTAATTTAATGCTCTTTGAGAGAGCTCAATAGTCTTGGTCGAAGGTTGCTATGGTCGAGAATTGATTGGCCCGAACGGCGAATTCACGGAATGTCTGCCTCTTTCGTCACGAGTGGCAATACATCATCACCTGTAAACGACAGCCCTCATTAATCACGGCGATGGCTCTATCAGCGATGCGATGATCTGATATTTGTAGCCCCCAAATATCTTGGCAGTGGCGATGCTAGTAAGCACAAAGTGCAACTTGTCTGATGGCGGGGCTGCTTGAGGGATATATCATTTTACCCTGAAATTACTCTTTTACAATCATCTTTTTACAAAGAGCGAGCACATTTAAGCAACACAAGCTTCGTATGGGTCATCCTGAATCAGAAATGGACCTTCAACCCAGCAAGCGTGGGAAGGCTTCTCATCCGCTTTCCGAGACAGTCAGTTTAGATGGACAGTCGATCGAGCTCAGTACGCCAGCGCGTGCTACAAATAACGAGACGACCCCTCTCCAAACAGCAAAGTTCAGTAACAGCTCGACAGCCAACGACGATGATTCAGAAAACAAAAAAGGCCTTCCACGCGTTCTTGTCTGGAAGGCGCCCCACGCCACAGCCGAATACAATCCCGATCAACTGGCCAAATGCTCTCAAAATGTTTTTAAAACTTGGATCCATGAAATCCTGATGCTACTTCTCGCTATTGGCCTTTTAGTCTCTATTATCGTCATTCTCTCGGCCTTCAGAAAACAGAAACAACCTAATTGGGGAAATAGTATCACACTCAACGCCCTAGTTGCTGTTCTGTCTACGATGTTCCGAGCCTGTCTAGCATTTGTTGCTTTCGAAGTCATTGGCCAACTGAAATGGGACTGGATCGCTGTTCGTTCTCGGTCTATACGAGAGATTCAGATGTTTGATGACGCTTCCCGAGGCATATTTGGTTCCATAAAACTGTTCAAACTCAACATCTTTCGCCTTCCTTTGACATTGTTGGCTATTTTAGTGGCCATTGTCTCTCTGGGGATTGGACCATTTACCCAGCAAGCGATTCAGACATATGGGTGTCGTCAACAGGTGCCCTCTGATGCAACGAACAAAGGTTATATTTCCACTGCAAAGCGTATCTGGAATCCCAATGTTGTTGTCAGATCTGCTCAAAGATCTTACAAGTTCAATGAGACTTGGAAACTGGCGATGCACGACTCCGTTATTAATCCTGACCTTGAGACGAATGTTGCGGACCTCTTCTATTGTTCAAGTGGCATCTGTACTTTTCCCTCATACGGGAATAGGCCACATACAGCAGAAAGTGATCTCATCTCACATGCAAGCCTCGGCATGTGTAGCCGCTGTGCTGATGTCTATGACTTGGTTAAAGGCCCCTTAGAAACTGGGGGTCACTCGTCTGACGGTCAACTCTTGCGAGTCACCCTTCCAACTACGTCTTTATCTGGGAACAGCACTAGCATCTCTCTGGAGATGGGAGTAATAGGTCCCGGGAACTACATGTCGATTGAGCGTGTAGGGAACTTGAGCTGGGCTGGTAATCGAATATCAACAGAGATGCACAACTACGAACGTTACGCCGTCTCCAAATTTGCCATTCTGATAGCATCGCAGGACCGTTGCAAGACTTTCGAAAATGGTACCTTGTCGTGCCCTCACGGTCTAGAATACATGTATCATCGCATGGACTACGTGGCTGCTACATGCATAATTTATCCTTGCATGAAGTCCTATGCTGCACGCGTCGAAAACAGTGTCCTGACAGAGGATACAGTCAGTGAGACGCCCCTGCGTCCACAAATTCCTCGGGAACTTCACTCTATAGGGAACGACGTCAACGAACTGAGGAATATTCCATGGCGAGCTGTCCAACAACCCTGTATGGTCAATGGTACCTTGTATACATCGCAGAACATGTCAAAGGCCAAGGACTTTGATTCAGAAAGAGTCAGTGAAGTAATGATTGTCGACGAAAAGTTCCGCGAGGAAGATCCGGACAGAGTCGCCAGTTATACAAATGTCTCGGCGCCGAACGAATGTATCATGGAATTCGACGAGCACTTCATGTGGGAGTTCAGCTTTGCCTTGAGAGATCAATTCACCGTTGAGTGTTATCTTGCACGGCAGTCTGCGACGATCAACTGCGGCAACGAAACGTGGTATATGTCCGGCTTGGACCGTAATCGAACCACGACCTTCCAAAACCTCGAAGAAAGCATCGACTCGATGACGAGGCGCATGACGCGTGAGCTCCGGAAGAGGGGCTTTGGAGCCAATGGAGAGAAGGGAGGACTAGTCGCTGCGCAGGTTTGGGGTAGTGACGTTTGTATCGACATTAATTGGAAGTGGATTACACTTCCAGCTTTACTATGTCTTCTTTGCGCTATTTTGCTTGGTTGGAGTGCTGTTAAGACAATGACACAGAAGGACAAGCCGGTATGGAAGAATTCAATACTTCCTCTGTTACTACAGGAACATCTCGGTGACAGAGCTTTGGATATTCGTCGGGTGGAGAAGGTAGCGGATGGTTTTAATATCAAATTGCGCTACAATCCAAGCAGTGTGCTTTACGAAGAGGGAGAGCTTGCTTCACATATAGCAAGGTAGTCTAAGTAAGGAGACTGCTATTATATTTCAACTATTATATTATCTCTCCAAGCCTAGCTATTAATTGTATTTAGTAAGTATATAAATAGTAAATTAAAAAACAGTTTCTATGGTTCCTCGTCGAGCAACAGCGTTGTACTGATCTAGTACCGAAGGCCGCATCAGAGGGCGGCAGAGGGCACCTTTTCCTCGCTGTCGTATCGTACCGATCTGAAGTTGACACGTTGACCTCTGATACTCCCAGCTCGATTGCTTTACCTTGACGTGATCCACATTCCCAACGCTTTGGTGCGCATTATGCTAGCATGACGCTGCTCAATGGACACACGTGCACATGAGGCTAACAATGTCTACTTCATGTGGGCGCCCAAGGCCGTCAGCTACAAACTAAACATGGTATAGGCAGGGGAGAGTTTCAATTAAAACGGCAAAATTTCATTTGTAGACTAACATGTGTGTTAGCCGGTCTATTTCCACTGTCGTTAAGCCCAGCAGAGAGGTAGGCATCCATCCATGCCTGCCCTACACCCGGGCACATGGTTTCAACAGCTCGTCGGGGCTGAAGCTACCTCACCTACGATAGGCAAGTTAGTTTTCTTTAACACCAATATAAAACTCATATGCTTAACTCTGTTTAACCTGACAGATTGGGGTGGGCAAGGTCACGTGACAAGCATTCATAATCTTGGCTCGGACCCACCTTTGATCAGTGACCAATCGACGGCAGCGTTGCCATGTCAACCTTTCGTTCGACGCCAAAACATCTACCAAACAACATCACGACATACGCCAACTGCACAACACTGTGATTGAATCGTGAAGATGCCACACATCGTGTCAGAGTCTTATCGCTTCTCAAATATAATTGAGGATTGGATCTCTGATGTCATTACCTGCCAAGTGGAATTATCTGGGGATCCGGGCCACGATCGTCATATCACAATGGCAAGTCCGCCGAAATCACCGAAAAAGCGACAAATATCACAGCTGTATGGACCGAACGCTCAGATTCAGCCCGTAGAAATGACCGCGGGCCATAATTACGCCTTCAACACGTTCACTTCTCAACCCACAGCAGATCCCTATGACGAGTCCCAAGACAAAACACCGACCTCGTCTCGACAGATCCCATACCAAGCCCGCGCTCAGCATCCCTTCACTGCATTTGGTGCCCCATCGTTGATTTCCAGCAATGGCAGTCCCCAGGCTCGGAGAGGGCGAGAGTCACCCACGCGATCCGAGTCGAATTCTGCTCTGAGCAAGTCTACCACAAGGAGTGCCTCGCAGCGCAGTCCAGTCAAATCAACATCCGACTTACACCTTGCCAAGAAACCTTTTGACTACAACGGAGAGGCAGTTCTGCCACAGGCTTTGAGGGAGCTTAAGGAAGCCAAAGATAGCATGGGCATCATCCCAGCTATCATTCGTGTACGTGCAAATAAATCCATCATCTGATCAATGACTAACATTCTGGTTTTTAGCAAGAAATAGAACAATCGCTCAGTTCCAACGAAGAGGTTAGGCCATGGATGATAGATCATGATGACCCTATTTCGAAAGCGAACGCTCTTCACGACCTCGCTGAAATTCGACTAATACTTCGCGAGTCAAAGAACTGTGATCTGAGAGGGGCTTCAGAAGCGGCTTGGAACGATGGCGTGACAAGTCGTGTTCTGTTCCTCGCCCTGCGTCAAATTGAAGGCGTTAGACACCACAATATGTAAGAATGAACCCCTAGCTATATCGAGACCTACAGGAATTAACCACTCTCGATATAGAACAACAGCGCGTCCTGAAAAATGCCTGCTACCCAGGGATGGTGGGGGAGGCCGTTTCGATGGCAAGTTGGTTGACTATTCTATCAATCAGTCAACCGCTCCTACTGATGAGACGCTCAATGGCGATTGTGAGATAAAAGAAGCCATTAGAGCGCTTCTTAATCGGGTACCAAAACAGCGCCAGACTATCAACCAGACATTTTACGGGCCTGTCCGATATGAGCCGGCAGCTGTGAACATCGAAACAAAAGCTAGAGGAGACTCAGATGGTCGCGCGCAACTCTCAGTCTGGATTGCGTCATGGATGGACCAGCTGCGCTATTTGCGAGCAGTGGCGTCTGATCCTACACACGGGCACTGGGAAGACCTGGAACTTTTCCAGCAACCTATCGATTTACAGATGCCTCTGGTCGTGGCTGCGCGGGATACTTGGCGGTTGCATCTCGCCACCGATACAGAAAGTCAGATTGTCTTCAGTAGCTTGTTCGATATTGGAAAGACAAACTCAGTACTAGGCATCTACACACTGGTTAAGTCACTTCGGATAATGGGTACCTGGGTAGACGGTCCTTTCAGGAAGTATATTCGTGAGCAGATATTAGCTCTGTCGCCAACAACCTAATACACAGATTAGTGACACAGTCCTTATCTCTTCCCCGCTATTTCTTGTCCGCCAACTCGGCTTAGATTTCAAGTCCGCAGTCCTCTAGATCCACTCTGAGGCTTTGAATGTTATCATGGACACGTTTTCGTTCTGCATGCTGAAATCTCAGTAGCTTTAGTTTAGATGTTGTCCTTATGGAGATATGAATGCTCTTGTGATGTGGAAAAAAAATCGTGTTCTTTACTATTGTTGACGCAGTCCTCTCATTAGCTTTAGAGACGCAAAGCATAAATTACATAGTTGTCCTGATTACTTCACATTTGAGAGGTCTTGTCGGGCGGGTTTTCACTCATCATGTGAACACTTGCCCCTACTCTTGGGTTTAGTCAACTACCCCCTTAAATCTTCTTCGTTCGTCTGCTCATCGTTGTAGTGTTTCGCTCGTTAAGCATGTCGTCAGTGGTACCCCTACTTCTTCTTTTTAATATAGTTGTCGTCTTTTTAGTAAACTCTCAATATTGTATATAGCAGATGGATATATCGCGGTGGATTGGATTTTACTACAGCGATAGTATAAAAATATAACTTTTAATATAAAATATTTACTTAATAAATAACTATTTATATTATATTCTCTTATACTCTATTCTACAGGATTTTATTATAACGCTTCTTATTATATTACACTCTGCTGTGTCGCACTCTGTCGTGTTAATAATGTCGTCGGCAGAGGCCCCGCAAGAAGATCGATGGATGATCGACAGAAAATTCGTGTTGCATCGGAGGAGATATGGG